>JAJIBD010001447.1:0-97894 GCA_021461705.1 Cryptotis parvus | reverse complement strand
AAATTTCTTTCAATTCCCATTTTCTGAAGGGTTTTAATCATGAACGGGTGCTGGATCTTGTCAAATGCTTTTTCTGCATCTATTGATATGATCATATTGTCTTTATTTTTCTCTAATTGATATGATGTATTATATTGATTGATTTGCGAATGTTGAACCATCCTTCCATTCCGGGATGAATCCTACTTGGTCATGATGTATGATCTTTTTGATGAGTCTTTGGATTCTGTTTGCTAGTATTTTGTTGAAGATCTTAGCATCTGTGTTCATCAAGGAGATGGGTCTGTAATTTTCCTTCTTTGTATTGTCTCTCCCTGCTTTGGGTATCAGGGTGATATGCCTCATAAAAGCTATTTGGGTGTGTTTCTGTTTCTTCTATTTCCTGGAAGAGCTTGAACAGGACAGGCAGTAGATCCCTCCTTAAAGTTTTGGTAGAATTTGCTAGTGAATCCATCTGGACCTGGGATTTTGTGTTTGGGAAGACTTTTAATTACTGTTTCAATTTCCTCAATGGTGATAGGCTTATTCAGGTATTGGAGGTCTTCTTGTTTCAATTATTGGAGGTAATAGGACTTCAGGACTTTATCCATTTCTTCTAGGTGCTTATGTTTTGTGGCAAACAGGTTCTCAAATAATTTCTGATGACCTTTTGAAGTTCTGTCTTTTCTGTTGTGATGTCACCATTTTCATTTCTGATTCTGTTTATTTGGGTTCTCTCTTTCCCTGTCCTTACAATCTTCCAGTGGCTTGTCAATCTTGTTTATTTTTTCAAACAACCAGCTCTTGGTTTCATTAATCTTTCAGATTCTTTTTTTTTTTGTTTCCAGCTCGTTGATTTCATTCTTACCTTTTATTATTTCCCTTCTTTCTACATGGGTTGGGCTTCTTTTTGTTGGTCTTTTCTAAAATTTTCAGCTGTGAGGTCAGATTATTTATGTGGGTCCTTTCTTCTTTCCTTATGAATGCTTGCAGAGCTATGAACTTTCCTCTTAACACAGCTTTTTGCTGTGTCCCACAAGTTCTGATAGTTGGTATCTTCATTTTCATTTGTTTCCAGAAATTTTTGGATTTCCTGTTTGATTTCTTCTATGACCCATTTGTTGTTCAGCGGTGAGCTGTTCAGATTCAAGGTGTTTTTTTGACACCCTGCTTCTGTGTATGATTAACTACTATTTTCAGTGCATCATGATATGAAAAGATAGTTGACACAATTTCTATCTTTTTTTATTTTGCTGAGGTATGCTTTGTGGCTCAGTATATGGTCTATCTTGGAGAATGTTCCATGTGCACTGGAAAAAATATGTATTCAGTTTTTTGGGATGAAAAGCCCTGTATATATCAACCAGCTCTCTTTCTTCCATTTCTTCCTTCAGGTCCAGTATTTCCCTGGTGTGTTTCAGTCTCATTGATGTATTCATAGTGGATAAAGCAGTGTTGAGGTCTTCGACTATTATTGTGCTACTGTTAATGTCTTCTTTGAGGTCCATTAGTAGTCCTTTTAAGTATTTTGCTTGCCCCTCGTTTGGTGCATGTATGTTTTGTACTGTGATTTCTTCCTGGCATACATCCCACTTAGTTATTAAGAAATGGCCTTAATTGTCCCTTTAAACCTTTTTTAGCCTGAAGTCTATATTGTCAGATACGAGTATGGCCACACCCGCCTTTTTTGGAAGGGTTGTTTGCGTGGAGAATGGTCTTCCAGCCTTTGACTTTGAGTCTGTCTTTGCGCTGATTATTCAGATGTGTTTCTTGTAGGCAGAAGAATGTTGGATTTAGTTTTTTAATCCATTTTGCTACTCTGTGTGTCTTAATTGGTGCATTTAGACTGTTGACGTTGAGAGAGATTATTGTCATTGGATTTTGTGCCCTCTTTCTGTTTAAACTTGCTGTGGTTTTGGCTTGTCTTATTTTACAAAAAACCCTTCAATTCTTCTTTTAAAGTTGGTTTTGAGTCATTGAATTTCCTGAGTTGTTGTTTGTCCATGAAGTTGTGTATCTTTCCTTTGCATCTGAAAGTAAATCTAGCTGGGTAAAGAATTCTTGGTGACACCTGAAGTTCTTTGATTCTTTTTCACAATATTCCACCATTGTTTTTGGGCTTGGAGTGTTTCATCTGAGAAGTCTGCTGTAAATCTCAAGGATACTCCTTTGTATGTCATTTCCTTCTTTGATCTTGCTACTTTTAGTATTCTATTTCTGTCTATTGTTTTTATTCATTTTAATAAGGATGTGTCTTATAGTATTCTTATTGGGGTTTCTTTTAGCTGGTATCCTACGGGCCTCCTGTATCTGGGAGCATGATTCCTTCAATTCGGGAACTTCTCAGCGATGATGGCTTTGACAGTTTCTTCTTCATCAGGGTTTTCTACTTGCCCGTCTGGGATCCCAATGATGCCTATGTTGTTCCTTTTGGCTTCATCCCAATTTTTTCTGGTAGTCTGTTCGTTGATTGTGAGTCTTTTTTTCCATCTTCTCTTGTTGTCTAGAGAATCTCTGAACCTTGTCTTCAAGATCACTAATTCTTTCCTCAGTAGCTGTTACTCTGATTTGGAGGCTTTCCACTCTGTTTTTCAGTTCACTTACCTCATTTTTAATATCTGTCATTACTGCTTGTACTTTGGCCTGAAATTTACTCAATTCTGCTCTCATGTTCTCTTGTATTTTATTGTCTTTGTATTCCATTGTTTCTTTGAGTTCCTTGTGCATCTTTAACAGTTCCTTCCGAAATTCCTTTTCAGAGAGGTTATATAGCTCATCATTATTGCTTGACTCATCTGTATTAATGACTTCAGTCATTGACCTTGAAGGAATTCTGCGTTGCTTTACCATAATGATGATCGTAGGTTGAAAATATGTGTCTTGGGTGACTAGTCAATGGAGTTAGTAGGTGCCTGAGTTACTTTGCAGCTAGGGATGGAAAGCAAAGAGTGTAGGGGCAAATGCTTAGTGGTATCTCAGGTACATAGATATCACTTTGCACAGATGCTGTTCATCTGCGTCGTTTTGAATTTTGGGGTGTAGGTGGGTGGTTTCTCGTGTCAGGGGGTCAGGGAAGAAGTCATCCGGTGGAGGATCTGAAGAAACTGGGTTTGGCTTGGTCCCTTTCTCAAAGTTCCAGACCTTTAACCTGGAACTGAGTGCCTCGGGGAGTGCCCGCGGCAGAACACATTTGGTGGGGAGAGCGGGAGAGCTGCTATGTGTCGGTGTGGAGAGTCGTCAGGCCGAGGATCCAAAGAGCTGGGTGTGCTTGGTTCCCTTCTCAAAGTTCCAGCCCTTTAACCTGGAACTGAGTGTTTCGGGGAGTGCCTGCCACAGCGGAGAGCTGCGGGGGTGTCCGGTGGAAGTCATCTGGATCAATGCTAAAGCTGTATGTTCAACTGTAACTACCAGAGTCCCTTCCCCAGGAGACCTCACACAGTCCATCGGAAGGACTTTTAGGGGAGAATGGAGGATTTCCATTATAGGGAAAAGTGAACAAGTGGCAAAGATTTTTTGCAAACTCCAGCCCCTGGCTTCTGCCGCCACACAGTTGCAGGTGTATGCAGCACACAGGTGCCAGCGCCATCCTGCGTCCGCCCCACGTTGCTTTGATTCAAAATTGCCCACTCTTACCACTTCTATTCAATATAGTACTGAAGTACTTTCCACAGAAATCAGCGAAGAAAATGACATTAAGGGCATCCGGATAGGAAAGGAAAAGTCAAGCTGTCACTATTTGCAGATGACACAATATTATATCTAGAGAACTCTAAACTCTCTACCTAAAAGCTCCTAGTATAATAAAGTTCTATAGTAGTTAGGCAGGGTACAAAATCAATACCCAAAAGTCAATGTCTTTCTTATGTAAAAATAATAAAAGAGAGAAAGGGATATTAAAGAAACGATCCTATTCACCACAGAAAATCAAATACCTAGGAGTAAGTTGACTAGAACTGTGAATGGCTAGGAGATAGCGAGAGGCACAGGGCCAAGCTGCTGCCTGCTCAACCTGTGCTGGGCTGATGAGGGTTCTGGAAGGGGCAGGGCTAGGATCCCCCTGCCTCCATGTCACACCCACAAAGGCCAAAAACCTCATGCATCACAACTGCAGCCACTTCATGGTCTGGACTCCACAACTCAGCAGAGCCAAACCCAACAGAATAGTCGAGTTTCAAGCCCCAGTATGCATGCCCGGGTGACCGAATCCACCAGGTTCTCTGGGGAGCTGAAGCTGAGGTGATCTCCCCCAACTCAATGCCCTCCAGTAAGGCCTGGTGGGCATGTCCAGTACTGCGACCATCTGAACCATACATGGGGGTCCTGCACCCACGCATTATCTCAAAACCTAGTATATTCATCTAACTGGTATCCATTACAGTTTCTAGAAATGAAGTGTTCGGAGGCACGATGTGTGGTCTGGGGAACCACCTTGGTAATTTCCTATACAGTGGACTCAAATGGCACAATGGAGATTTTAGGATCTCCATTGACTTTTGTCTAACACCAGGTTCATCCACCTTATTTAGAGAATTAGCTCCAACAACCAATATGGAATGGATTGTTCAGAGTATGAATAGGAAAAGCTCAAAAAGACATTGATATAAATGTGAAATCAGTGTTGCCAGTAGCTGTAGTGGTGATGTGTCTGAGATTTTCACTGTGTTCTGGAACCCAGAGTGAATCCAAGAACAAAAACTGGCCTGACTCCTGCACTTCTGCCTAGAAAAAAAGAGTCATGACCTTATCATTACTGTTCTGTTATATGAGCTGTGGGGATCAACATAATTGATGCAGGCTAAGTGAGCAGGCTTCGGGAGGGGGATATAGGATGGGTGGAAAATGCAGTTCTCTGATGGTGGTGGAGGCAAATTGGTGGTGGGATGGGTGTGGAATGATGAATCTTTCCAGCAAGTGCATTGTGAAAAAGTGTATACTTTTTAAATCACAATGTTTAAAATGAATCATTTAGGAGCTGGAGCAATAGTCCAGTGGGTAGGGCGTTTGCCTTGCATGTGGTCAATCCAAAGACTCATCAAAAGATCATACATCATGACCAAGTAGGATTCATCCCGGGAATGCAAGGATGATTCAACATTTGCATGTATATCAACATAATACATCATATCAATAAGGAAAAAATGAAAGCCATATGATCCTATCGATAGACACTGAGAAAGCATTTGACAAGATCCAGCATCCGTTCTTGATTAAAATATTCCAAAATATGGGAATTGAAAGAACCTTCCTCAATATAGTCAAAAGCCATCTACCAAAAGCCCACATCGAGTATCATTAAAAATGGGGAATAAGATCAGGGACCAGACAGGTTCCCCACTCACCTCTCTTCTATTTAATATAGTACTGGAAGTACTTGCCATTAAGGGCATCCATATAGGCAGGGAAGAATTAAAGTGATTACTATTTGCAGTTGATATGTTATTATACCTAGAGAACCCTAAGCGCTCAGCCAAAAACTCCTAGAAACAATAAATACTTATAGTAGAGTGGCAGGGTACAAAATCAATATCCAAAATTCAGTGGCTTTCCTATATACAAACAACAAAAAAGAAGAAAGGGATATTAAGAAAACAATACCATTCACAATTGTGCCACAGAATATCAAATACCTAGGAATCAGCTTAGCCAGGTGTGTAAAGGACCTGTACAAAGAAAACTACTCGACACTGCTCCAAGAAATATAAGAGGTCATGAAGAAATGGAAACACATTCCCTGCTGATGGATCGGGAGAATTAACATTGTCAAAATGGTAATACTCCCTAGAGCTTTGTACAGATTCAGTGTGGTCCCTATAAGGAAACCCATCACATTCTTCAAAGAAATTGATAAAAAACTCCCTGAAATTTGTATGAAATATTAAACCCCCACGGATGTCTAAAGCATCCGTGGGAAAAAGAAGATGGGGGACATCAACTTTCCCAACTTCAACTTGTACTACAAAGCAGTAGTAATTAAAACAGCATGGTATTGGAATAAAAACAGACCTGTGGACATACAGAATAGACTTGAATATCCAGACACCCATGCTCAAACACATGATCATTTAATCTTCCATAAGGGGAAAAAAAAAGTGTGAAATGGGGCAAGGAAGGCTCTTCAACAAGTGGTGCTGGGAAAACTGGGCACTTACATGCAAAAAATGAATTTGGAACTCTGTCTAACACCATGCACAAAAATCAGATCAAAGTGAATTAAAGATCTTAATATCAGATGGGAATCCATAAAGTACATGGAAGAAAACATAGGTAAAACCCTCCATTATATTGAAGCAAGAGGCATATTCAAAGATGAAACCCCACTAACAAAGAAATTGGAAGCAAAGATAAACATATTGGAACATGAAACTAAAATTTTCTGCACCTCAAAAGAAACAGTGACTAACATACAAAGAGAGTTCTCAGAATGGGAAATAAAATTCACCCAATACCCATCTGATAGGGGATTGATATCCATGATATATAATTCACTGGTAGAACTTTACAAGAAGAAAACAGCCAACCCTATCAAAAATTGGGAGAAAAAATGAACAGAAACTTCAACAAAGAAGAAATTCGAATAGCCAAAAGGCATATGAAAAAATGCTCATCATCACTAATCATCAGAGAGATGCAAATCAAAACAACAATGAGATTTCATCTCATACCACAGAGACTGGCCCATATTAAAAGAGCAAGAACAACAAGTGCTAGCATGGATGCAGGAAAATTTGTCTCTCATCCATTGTTTCTGGGAATGTTGACTGGTACACCTTTTTGGAAAACAATATGGTCATTCCTCCAAAAATAAAAAACTGAGTTATCATTTGATCCAATCATACAATTCCTGGGAATACACCCTGGGAAGCCAAAAATACACACTGGAAACACCATCTGCACTTTTTATTTTCAAAGCAGCAGTATTCACAATAGCCAGGATCTGGGAACAACGAGACTGCCCGAGAACTGATGGCTGAATGAAGAAACTGTTTTACAACTACACAACAGAATACTATGCAGCTATTAGAAAAATGAAGTTATGAAATTTGTCTATAAATAGATGTTCATGGAGAGGATCATTTTGAGTGAAATTATGCAGAAGGAAAAGTCAGATATAGAATGATCACTTTTATTTGCATGAAATAAGTATATATATACTTATATATGTCATGCATAATTATATATATAGTATATATATGTATATGATATGATACTAATATCCAAGGTCAGGGTAAACATGGATCAAGGGGGTCTTGTCAAAGTTGGAATCTACCACAAACATGTGGGAGTCAGATGTTTAGTAGACAGAGAAGGGAACAATTTGCTAATAATTGTCGAAAGTGATAATACCAGCCTAGAACTGAACATTGAATACAGGCAAAAAGATACATATGATAGCCTCTGAATGTATGTATTGCAATCCACAATGTGTAAGAGAAGGAAGAGAGACAAAGGCAGAGAGAAAAAGAAAGAGACAAAGGAGATAAAGAACTTGCTATAGAGGCAGGCTGGGGCGGGGATTTGGGACATTGGTGGTGGGAAATAGGCACTGGTGGAGGATGGGTGCTGGAACACTCTATGGTTGAAACTCAAACATGAACTTCTTTGTAATTGTATATCTCACGGTGGTATAATAATATATATTTTTTAAAAAGTTGCTTCAAGGAATAAAAAGGACACAAGGTATGTAGATACATTCCCTGCTCATGGGTTGGAAGAATTAACATCATCAAAATGGTAATAACCCTTAGAGCATTATACAGATTCAGTCACTCCTTATAAGGATACCCATGACATTCTTCAACGAAATTTACCAAACACTCCTGAAATTTGTATGGTACAATAAACCTCCATGAATAGCTAAAGTAATCTTTGGGGAAAAGGAAGATAGGAGGTATCACATTCACTAATTTCAAACTCTACTGCAAAGCAGCTGTAATTAAAACAGCATGGCATTGGTATAGAAACAGAACTGCAAACATATGGAATAGAACTGAACATCTTGAAACACAAACTCAAATATATGATCACTTAATCTTCGACAAAGGAGCAAAATATATTAAGTGGAGCAAAAATAGCCTCTTCAACAAATGGTGCATGGAAAACTGGGCAGCCATATGTAAAAAAAATGAAATTAGACCTTCCTCTAATGCTATGCACAAAAGTCAGATCAAAATGAATTAAAGAGTTGAACATCAGACATGAATTTATAATTTACATTGCAGAAAACAGGAAAAAAAACTCTATGACATCGTAGCTAAAGTCGTCTTCAAAGATGAAACACATGTGACAAAGCAAATGGAAGCAAAGATAAACAAATAGAATTATACAAATCTGAAAAGCTTCTGTGCTCAAATGAAACCGTGATCAAGATACAGAGACAGCACACAGACAGGGAAAGAATATTCACTCAAAGTCCATTTGATAAAGGGTTAATATCCATGAAGTATCAGGCACTGGTAGCACTTTACAAGAAGAAAACTGCCAATCCCCTTTCAAAAATGGGGAGAAGAAATGCACAGAAACTTCCAAAAAAGAAGAAATTTGTATGACCAAAAGGCATATGAAAAATTGCTTTTCATCATTAATCATCAGGGAGATTCAAATCAAAACAACAATGAGGTACCATCTCACACCACAGAGACTGGCACATATCCAAACCAGCAAGAACACTGGTGTTTTGTGGTATATAAATCACTCCTAAAATTTGTGCTGGCTGGATGCAGGTAAAAAGGGACTCTCATCCACTGTCATGGGAATGCCAACTGGTCCAGCCCTTTTGGAAAACAATATGGACATTCCTCCAAAAATAGCTCCCATTTGACCCAGCAATACCACTCCTGGGACTATACCCTGGAGACCCAAAAACATACAGCAGAAACACTATCTGCATGTCTATATTCATCACACCTATATTCTATTCATGATAGCCAGAATCTGTAAACAACCTAAATGCCTGAGAACAGAAGACTGGCTAAAGAAACTGTGATACATCTACACAATGGAATACGGTGCAACTGTCAGAAAACAAAAAGTCATGATATTTACCTGAAAAGGGATGAACATGAAGACTATCATGCTTAGTGAAATTAGTCTGAAGGAAAAGGACAGATAGAGGATGGCTGCATTCATTAATGGGATATAAATGTATACCAGTGTTCTACTAAATGTGGGAAATGGTAACGCCAGACTAAACCTCAGCATTGTATATACACAACGAGACTTACATGATAAACCCTAAATGTCTTTAGGATAGTCACAATATGTAAGATAAAAGAGAGAGAGAGAGAGAAAGAGAGAGCCACACAGGGAGAGAAAGAGAAGGAAAGAAAAAGTTCCTCTATGGAAGCATGTTGGGGGGGGTAGGAGGGAATGTGGGGACATTGGTGGTGGGAATGGGGGGCACTAGTGAAGGATGGGTGCTTGAAAAAATATTACTGAGCCCCAATTATGAACATCTTTGTATATCTCAAGGTGAAATAATAAAATTAATTAAAAATACATAAATAGATAAATAAAAATTCCTTTTATTATAACTTAGCATACCAGTATACTCAAATTCCCTATACATTGTTTTCTCTAAATCACTAAAAACAATTTAAAAGGCCATTTTCCTTTGGTCTAGTATGTCCATCTTATCTTTTGGGGAGATACTGCCCATTAATTTATTTCCGCCCCCCATTATATCAGTCATATTTTCCTATAGTAACTCATAATTGATTTCCTTGTCATTATTGCTTAAAACTGGAGAGTTTTAATAGTGTGACAACATTAGAATTCAGATAAAGTGGTTTTGTTTGTTTTTGCCAGTTGCAATTCTTTAGCATTGTTTAGAGACTATTCCAAACGCATTATATAAAGCCTGTTCTTTGTAGTATGCAGCCACTTGAGTATGTGCTTCTCTATTTATTTGTATGTATCTTATATTTTATATTCAGTCATCTTTTCAGGCTCTTGTTAATTCACATTGGTCCTAGTCTCTCCTGAGTTATCAAAATGATATATTTCATTTTGATATATATCAACAAGAATAGGAGGAAAATAGGCAGAGTGAGATTAGAAAAAAATGGCCCCAGAGGAAAATGCCTGAAAATGGGCCCAAGATATTTACTCAAGACATACAAAATTTAGTCCTTCAAACATCATCTTAAGCTCCCCATCCTGCATATTTAAGCCTAATACCCAGAGCTCACCCATATCTACCAAAGACATTGTAATTTTTTTTTAATTTTCTCAGAACTTCAACCATAAGGATCTTCCATCCCCCAGCTTCCCTACTCTTCTCTTCCCTTCTCAAATGAAGTTTCTACTGAATTCAATCACCTCAATTGCTGCCCTGTGTTTTGAAAATTGACTAGTTAAGGACAAGTTACCTTGGCATGATCTAACAAATTGTTACTGCTCTATATTAGACATCCTGAAGAAAAAATATATCTGGATTATATTATTATAAATCTTAGTAGTTTAATTCTTTCTGCTTTCAGGCAGATTAATTTTTTCCCCAAAGTCTCAGGTAAACAATTCAATACTTATTTTTATCTCTTTTTCTCTTAGTAACTGTTAGAATAGTCCATTATACATTGTTCTGTGACTATTTCATGAACTTTTAATAATTTTTTACACTTGAAGATAAATATTTCAAATAGAACATATTTGAATGAATATACCTGTAAACATCTTTGAAGCACACAGGTTGATCGCTGGAGTGGTAATAGGGTGCTGACATTGACTTCTTAGGAAGTAATAAAACCAAGATGGGATTTAATATTACTCTGCCACTAATCTAAAGTAGTCAAAAAGCAATGTGGTCTAATGCACTTTGTTGACACAGGAACTTAACTATTGCCAGGACCAGGCCAGAGCAGACTAGACCCATATCCAGAGAGAAGATTCATCAGGAAGAAAGGGATATGAAAAGGATATGAAGGTGAACCAAAGTTTCAACCTCTTCCCTTGACAAGGCTATGACAACGAACCCTGGCTCCACAAGAAAGCCTCACAAAATGGGGGAACTTGGGAGAAAAACCTATAAAATCACTCCGCATAGGCAGGTGGGGCATTCCCTATTCTTAGGGGTTGCTGTGATCCATATTCCACCTGAGATGTGTAAGCTGCCCTCTTCCTTGACGAGAATACCATGCTCTTTCAATATCTCAGTGCTCTATTTAACCCTTCATAATCTATAAATCAAACTTCATCTATAAACTTGCACTTCATCGTTCACCTTCTACTGAAATTCTTTTCTCTGAAGGAAGGCAATGGACCTGAAAAAAGTCTGGGGAGATTTTAGACAGACTTTCATCTAGAAGATATTCCTCTTTACGGCCTGGAGTCCATAGATCCCAGAGAGTCCTTTACCACGGGTGCTCCATTTCCCATACCATAAAGAACTAGTGGTTCTCGGGTATGGTTTACTGACCGCCTTGGGGGACTGGTGAGACAGAAGGTCTTTAGCATGCCAGTGTTCAAAGCAGGCACTCCTTAGTTCTGAACTTCTCCATACATACCCCTCGGAGAGCGAGGAAAGTGGGGGAGACAGAGAAGCCTCCTTTTTCCAGGTTGCCATCTCTCTCCTTCCCTCTTCACGTAAGTCTTCTACACCATGATCACCACACTCTGTTATGAATATCTGTTCCATATAGTCTTCCTTTTGAAAGTTGGAAGGGGCTCCTTTATTTCTACAATCATATTAAAATATTAATTAATTATGGTACTTTTTAGATATTCTGTTTTGGAACCTTGCTTTTATACTAAAAATTATCTCAAGGAGCCTGTGCAGAGTCTAGCACAGAGGGCTAATATCCTGATCAATACCCAGCTGAGTTCTGAGCTAACAGTCAGTATGAAAAAGCACTTCAGGTGAGGATATCATCTTGAAAAATGTTTTTATAGCTTTCAGGTAATATAAAAATTATTGTTTTAATTTTGGTCAATTAGATGATATGAGTAAGATAATTGCTATCTTAAAGTGTGTAGTTTTGGGTCTGTTTATTGCACAGGAGTACAAAACAGATATTTTTCTATATCAGTGAAGGTCAATATTAATGAAAAAAGTCAAAATACATGCCATTTTACTAAGGATAGAGTGATAATTAATAAATAAATCAATTAATTAATTAATTAGTGACTTGTTTTGTTTTAGGGCATGCCTGGCAAGGTTCAGGGCTTACTCCTGTTCTATGCTGAAGGATCACTTCTGGTGGTGCTCAGACTATATGGAATGTCAGAAATTTAACTTAGGTCAACCAGGTGCGAGGAAAGTGCCCTCAAATGTGCTCATTATCTCTATGGACCATATGGTGGCATTCTAATTGTGGTAATCATGATTGAAAGTCTAGACATCTTCGAACAGAGTGTAGATGTGTCCTTGAGGACTTGGTTATGAAAAAAAAGAACACTCTAGGAAAAAAGATCATTTACATAGATTTGAAAGCTTGACAATTTGTCTTCCTGTAATGAAATAGAAAATGTTTAATATATACCTTTCATTAGCATAAAAAGATCAAGTTGGCATGCTGAAAGTTTCCTTTAGTTTCATTTTGCTTATAGTACCTGTAAGAAGAAAGCAGATCAACCTAAAAGTACCTCAGCTTAATAGTAAAGAGTTAATAGAGTTGAATATAAGTATTCTTCTAGTCTACTTCCAAACAAAATTGTTGTCATATTAAAGAAATGGCTCAGTTCAAAAGCACATTCATGGTGGGCATTGAAAAGTCTGTTTCATAGGACCAAAGTTTTTTACAGTACTAAGGAACATCTGGAATTTGGCATTGTTATGAAATTGTAATTGCTTTGATAGTGTCCGTAGCAATATCCTATCCCTTTTTGCTACTGAACGCTGTGTTGTAAGGCAGATAACAAATAGCTTGCCTCATTAGACCTTGTACTGAGAGGAATGCAAGAAAGACTTAATATACATGCAATTCAAATAAGTACAGTTAGATATATAAATGATTAGGTAGATTGTACTCTACAATTAGATATATATATTAGGTAGATTGTACTCAACTAAATTTTTCCAAGGTGGTCATTCATGTTCTTTTTACAAGTCTCACAATTACATAATATGGAAAAATGAGGTAACAAATTCTGAAGCTAGGTTATCAATATGAAATATACTTATTATTTGAAACAATATAAAATTCTTATACCATTCTACTTAGGATCAGTGTAGATATTAAAAAGCATCTTATTTATCTGTGGCATATTTGGGCAGCATTGGATATTCAGAGATATGATGCAAAAGGATTTCCAAGACTGTTTAATCTCTACAGTCTTTCCCTTCTATAATAATTGCTGTTTTGAACAATAAAAGAAAATTATTAGTATTCAGAGAATGAATTTAGAAGAATTTGAATTTGTATGTGGTTTTGTAATTGGACTGAATAAAAATATGTAGCAGTTATTATTATTTAAGTTAAAAGAGAAGACTTTTAAGCTATAAGACTTGTGCCACCTTCCCCATGACATCTATTAGTAATGAATACTGAACATTAAAAATGACACAACTGTTATTAAACTTAGTAAGAATCACAACTAATAAGTCTTGTTAGACAAGTTCAATTTTTTCTCTGACTGATATAAAATAGATTATGACAAATATTTCATATAAAACTAAATATCATTGAGATAGTTTTTATGATCCTTTGTGACAGTCTAACTTATAAAAAGAGCAGATAGAAGGGTTGTTGAGTAGGAAAATAAGAATTGACCTATCCAACAACTGTTAAACGAGCACTGGTTAAAAGAGAATAGTCAATAATTAGCAATGTTTATGGAAATTCATCTTAGGGCTGCAATATCCATTTTGTACTGTTCACATCAATTATTTAGATGGTCATAAATATGTCAAAAGGACAAATATAAAATATAGAGAAATTCTAATAACATGTAATTTAACAAAAATGAATTATTTGGTGATGTCAATCAGTATATAGACTGGAGGAGATACATTATAGCAAGATACATTTACAGACTACTAAAGAGTTTTAGAAACAATAAATACAGTATAATTGCACTGGCTGATCTAGTATGATTTGATTGGAAAATGGTTAAAATTATTTAATTGCTTTTTCAATCTGGTATAATTCTTAATGGCAGAGCAAAAAACAAACTTAAACACAGAATTTTATAATAAAATTATATGACATTTATGTAATTGATAAATAGTATTTGCAAAATGGAACTTCATACAACAGTGAAGATCATTAAGTATCCATAGGCAACCACATTAAAGAATCACCGACCAAAAATAATCAGTGAAGAATAAATTACAAAAATATATAATAGTTTGCACATATCTCCATAATACTCAGAGCTATAATTATATTGGGATGAATGGCTTAACATTTATATTTTAAAATAATAGAAGAATCATTAAAGGGTTGTAGATGATTCCAAAAATGAAGACAAAACTACAGAAGAAAGATGGAGTTCCTAAGTTGTGTGCTCAATAAATGTTTCATTAAATTGTCATCTTTAATTTCTTATAACTATTTAATGACTATACCTTTATTATATAATAAGATGAAATATTGAAATTAATGGCTGAAATTTTAGAAAATCTTAATTTGAACAACCTTTCTTCTCATTTGCTGATGGCATTTAGTTTACAAATATTCTATCACTTGATCACTTGACATCCTTTATTCATCGATTTGCTTGAGTGGGTGCCAGTAATATTTCCATTTGACCCTATCATGTGCCAGTGTAGCCCAATGGCATCTGGCTGCTATAGGAATACAAAGAGCCTCAAAACGTTCATTCAGGGTCTTGACGAAGAAGTTTGATCATCTTGTAGGTGGGCGGCCACGTGATCTTTTGACATCTCGTGGGATCCAGTGGATAACTGTTCTAGTCCAGCGGTTGTCTCCAAATCTCATTACATGTCAAGACCATCTGATTTTCGATGCTTTGGCAAACAAGACAGCATCCCTGACTCTGGAGCAGCGACAGAGGTCAGAGCTCCTGATTCCTTCTTTCACTTGAGCGAGGCGTGATATTCCAAGCATAGCTCTTTCGATTCCTCCCTGGGAGACCGGAATAGCATTCTCATCCTGCTTTCGTAGGGCCCAGGTCTCTGAAGCATATGTTAATGCAGGGAGAACAGTGGAGTTGAAGAGATGTGCTCGGAGCCGGAGGTTCTTTGTCACTTTAGCTATTTCTTCGATGCTTTTGAAGGCATTCCATGCTCTCTCTTCCTCCTGTGCAGCTCAGGTTTTAGGTTGTTCGTCATGTTGACTTCTCGACCTAGGTATACATAACTGCTGCATTCAGAGATATAGTTCCATTGAGAGTGAATGGGGCCTCTGGAAGTAGCTCATTTTTCATGAACATAATTTTGCTGAGATTCAGCTGTAGACCTATCTTTCCACATTCTCGGTCAAAGTCAGCCAGCATTTGTGCTGCTTGGCTAATGTTTGGTGTTATTAGAATGATGTCATTGGCAAAGCGGAGGTGGTTTAGTTGCTGACTGTCTATCTTCACTCCCATTCCCTCCCATTCTAATTGTACATAACTGCAAT
Organism: Cryptotis parvus; assembly: GCA_021461705.1. Lineage (NCBI taxonomy): Eukaryota > Metazoa > Chordata > Mammalia > Eulipotyphla > Soricidae > Cryptotis > Cryptotis parvus. The sequence goes on along the minus strand of JAJIBD010001447.1, from coordinate 82,397 downwards.
GTATGTATGCACACACACACACATACACACACCAAAGGTACTCAGATAAGTTTTTTGCATTCTTTGCATATTCAGAAGTCAAATAGCTAGGTTATATGGTTCTTCCATTTTCAATTTTCCAACTTTTCTTTCCCACAAAATATGATTATAAATATAGTAGTCATTCCTTCACTAGTGTTCTAGACATGACATATGTATATTGACTTAAATGAAAAGATTGTCTTATGGTCCTTGCTTTGAATTTTAAAATTTAATTACTGTCTTGTCTTTCAAGACTAATGTCACAGATTATTTGCAAATTTGTTGACAGCAATCATTGTGTATACTATTTTGTTATTTTACAAATTCAGTGCTTAGTGATTTTAATAAGTCAATAAATGAATATTTAAGAAAATAAATAATTCATGCACTTTAGTATGTTTATTAAGCCAACAATATTTGTCAGTTTTATATGAGTAATTAGGGATAAAACATCTTCTTTTCTTTGTTTTTAAGAAAAGAAGAGCTTATATAATGACCACAAAAACTCTCCACATACAACTGCCTAGAAAAATTCAGCTATATGCCTACAAGGTAGACAATGCCAAAATGTCTAATTTTTTTCATGAATCAAAGAAGTAAAAAAACAAGTTATAAAGACAGAAAATATACAAAACAACCACTGGTTCTGTTTTCTAAACTATATTGTTCTATACTGAACTATATGAATTAGAAGAAGAGTGTATGGATTAAAAGAAATCATCTTATCTTTAGGTAAGTATAATCCACAAAGCTAGAACATTCTGTGACTGTGATATAGTTGCAAGCACTTTAGGCTTAAGAGTGAGATGTCCTTTGTCCTTCTACAAAGAGCTTAGGTTAACAGAATTACACCCATAACAGTGCTCCCCAAGATATATTTAATTCTATTGGAGCACTCTCAATCCTCTGTGTTTATCTTTAACCACTCCTTTAAGCAGCCTAGGATGGCCGTGAAATTTTATCAGGCACTGCTGGTTTGCCTTACTGCTACCTTATTAAGGGCTCTTTCGGGGTCAGGAAAATAAACATTTTTGTTACTGGTTTTGGCATATTGAACACACATCAGACAGCTTGCCAGGCTCTGCCGTGCAGGGTGCTATACTCTCATTTTCACCACCCACCTGTCCTTCTCTAAATATAAGACCAAGATGACTGCCCTCCGACGCCATGATGGCTCTATCACATCTTCCAGAAAGACAATGGAGAAGATTATCCATGACTTCTACTCAAATCTCTTTGATAGCCACATCCACCTGCCCACATACCAAATTCCACAGGGTGGATGTGTCATTCCCAACAAATGACAAAAGAGAGGAAAGGGATATTAAGGACATGGTCCCTTTCACAATTGTGTCACAGAAAATTAAATACTTGGAATCAGTTTAATGAAGAACGTAAAGGACCTCTACAAAGAGAACTACAAATCATTAGTTCAAGAAATAAAAGAGGACACAAGGAAGTGGAAACACATTGCCTGCTCATGGATTGGGAGAATCAATGTTGTCAAAATGATTATATTCCCTAGAGCTTTACACAAATTCAATGCCATCCCTGGAGGATACCCATGACATTCTTCAAAGAAATTGACCAAACACTTCTGAAATTTGTATGGAATAATAATCCCCCAAGGATATCTAAAGCCATTCTTGGGAAAAAGAAGATGGTAGGCATCACCTTTCCCAACTGCAAACTCTACTACAGAGCAGTGGTAATTAAAACAGTATCGTATTGTAATAAAAATAGACTGGTGGACCTATGGAATAGATTTGAGTATCCTGACAACCAGCCTCAAATACATGAACAATTAATCTTCAATAAAGGAGCAAAAAGCATGAAATGGAGCAAGAGAAGCCTCTTCAACAAAACATTCTGGGAAAACTGGGCAGCTACATTAAAAAAATTAATTTAGACCTCTATCTATTACCATGCCCCAAATCACAATCACACAATCACAATCTTCCCGATGATCATCTATTTGCTAGAGCGGGCACCAGTAATATCTCCATATGCCCTGTCTCATGCCAGTAGAGCCAGGGGCATCAGCTTGCTACAGGAACATAAAGAGCCTCAAACCATTATATTAGGTCATGGGAACGACCTAATGTAATTGTTACTGGAATTTGGCATATCAAATACAACACGAGAAGCTTGCCAGGCTTGCCGAGTGGGAGGCAAACTCTTTTAAACACCTCCAAATAAAGCATATATTGATGAACCGTGCTGCTGCTTGTGCCGCGTGAGCCAGGCTGTGATGGGCTGGTCTGCTGGGTGGAGTTCTGACGAGAGGGAAGGCCAAATGTGGAAAATGGCGGCACCCATGGAGTGAGGGTGGTGGTCTGGCTTGTTGTGAGGCTCTACCGAGGTGGTGGGCCAGGGCTAGAACCCGCCATGCCTCCCGACTGCCTCATGAACGGCTGTGCACAGGGAGAGCAAGGAACAGCTCTGCCCCATGTCTGAGAGACTCTGGACCAGAGTCATGACCAGAGTCATGCCCCCAAAATCAGATCAAAATTGATTAAAAATCTCAATATCAGACCTGAATCCATAAAGTACAGAAGAAAATATAGGAAAAACCCTTCATGAAATTGAAGCTAAAAGAAATCTTCAAAGAAGAAACACCACTAACAAAACAGCTAGAAGAAATGATAAACATATGGGACTATATGAAGCTAAAAAGCTTCTGCACCTCAAAAGAAACAGTGACCAAGATACAAAGAGAGTCCACAGAATGGGAAAGAATACTCACCCAATACCCATCTGATAAGGGGTTAATATCCAGGATATATCAGGCACTGGTAGAACTTTACAAGAAGAAAACAACCAAACCCATCAAAAATGGGGAGACGAAATAAACAGAAAATTCAGCAAGGAAGAATTTCGAATGGCCAAAAGACATATGAAAAAATGCTCATCATCATTAATCATCAGAGAGATGCAAATCAAAACAACAATGAGATATCATTTCACACCACAGAGACTGGCACATATTCAAAAGAGCAAGAACAACAAGTGCTGGCGTGGATGTGGAGAAAAGGGGGCACTCATTCCTCTGTTGGTGGGAATGTCAACTGGTACATCCTTTTTGGAAAACAAAATGGACATTATTTGAAAGACTAGAAATTGAACTTCCTTTTGACCCAGCCATACCACTCCTGGGAATATACTCTGGGAAGCCAAAAACATGTAGCGGAAACACCATCCCTACTTTTATATTCATAGCAGCATTATTCACAATAGCCAGAATCTGGAAACAACCAGAGTGCCCAAAAATTGATGACTGGGCAAAGAAACTTTGGTGCACCTACACAATGGAATATGCTGCAGCTGTTAGGAAAAATGAAGTTATGAAATTTTCTTATAAATGAATGGACATGGAGAGGATCATGGTGAGTGAAATTATTCAGAAGGAAAGAGAGAGATATAGAATGACTGCATTTATTTGCATGACATATATATATATATACATATATATATATATTATGGTACCAATATCCAAGGTCAGGTGGAATGTGGATCAGGAGGTCTTGCCAAAGGTCGAACAAAACTACTACAAATGTGTGGGAGCAGAGGAGGTTAGGTAAGACAGAGAAAGGAACAAGGAACAGTGGACCAATGATTGCCGAAAGACTATTACAATCCACAACATGTAAGAGAGGAGAGAGAGAGAGAGAGAGAGAGAGAGAAAGAGAAATAGAGAAAATGGATGGAGAACCTGCGATGGAGGCAGGCTGGGGGAGAGGGGAGGGTATCGGGGACATTGGTGGTGGGAGTTGGGCACTTGTGAAGGGATGGGTGCTAGAACACTGTATGACTTTAAACCCAAACATGAACATTTTTGTAAGTGTCAAAAATAAATTTAAAAAACTGAATAGAGCTAAACACACACACATACAGAGGAACAAGAGAAACGAACAAGAGAATCATGAAAACAAACCTAACACCAACCAATGTTAACAGGTGGTAATATGGCACAAGAGTTCTGTGGTACGGATGAATGACGTCATATGATTATGTCAATATTGGCTAAAACACCACTCATGGAATAATGCATATCTTGCATGGGTAGGTCCTGGATTTGCCTCAGTATCTCCCCCAAAATTAATGACTAAAATACACACTTGCTATATTATAAATACATCCATTAAAAAAATACCATATAAAAAAAGAAAAAAGGCTGGGTCTCTTGGGATGAACCCAGAGCCACGACAGAGCCTGGCAAGCTACCTTTGGTGTATTTGATATGCCAAAAACAGTAACAATAATGGACATCATTCCCAATGAATGGAGACGTAACTGGGACCTGTTCAAGCAAATCAATGAACAAAGGAAGACAAGTGACAATGACTTGTGACAGAAAGACAGTTAATACTATGTTTTTGTAATATGGTAGTTAACTCTGAAATATTTATTCTCTGGGCATCCATCATATTTGCATTATCTAAACCTCTGTTGCCCTTAGATTGACCTTAGTTCTTTATACCTCAAAAGTTAGGTCCTACTGAGGGACTTGGATGGACCTAGGGCAAGTTGCAAGCTACTCAGGCCTAGAAATGTGACACCCTAAGGGTTATAAGAAGTCTAAGTTAAGAGCACCATTATGAGACAATCTCTGTCACGACTCAAAAAGAAGAAACTTAAAAGGATGCCCTTGCAGTTAGGAAAAACGAACCTGCCTGAGTGTCGGGCGCTCCCCCGGGTCCCTGAAAGTGCCAGGAAGCGAGTTCCCTTCTACCTCGGAAGCCGGCGAGGAATGGATGGACACTCAGGAATCCGATGCGGTTTTAGAAGGCTTTACTTATCACAGGTTCAGGCATACAAATCAGCAAAAGGAAAAACCCGATGCTTAGGATTCCAGGCTAGAACCCCAGCCACGTGTAGGCCAAGATGGAGACCACCACGTGTAAAACTTCCAAGGGAATAAACGCTCACAAGGCGAGATCCCACCGGAAGAAGAAGCCCCGGAGAGCGGGAACTGGCAAGTTTATACCCCCCCCCGCAACTCAGACCTTCCTCCCATTGTTATGGAAAGCAGGGAGGGTCCAATGACCTCAGGTAGTCCCTCCCTGCATCTCACCTAGGGCCTTTACTGTGCTAATGTTTTGAGCCGGGACGCCTTTGATATGTAGAGAAGGGGGTTTCTGAGATGGCATGTCACTGTACCAAAGATCAACACCAATGCCAGTTAAATATTTCTCCAAGCCTTCACAAGTCTCCTCTACTTCATTGTAGTTTTATATTTTATCACGGAGCCATGCTTGTTTGTTTGGAAGCAAACAGCATTTCTCTCTGGTCTAATTACTTAGGTGTCCTTAGGTGGCCAGGCTAATATGCTGGTAAGATCTAGCTAGTCCCACGATGATTGTGATAGCATGGGAGAATATTTATACCAGCTAGTACAGCATACATGGTCGGATAAACTGCCACATTTAGACTACCCCCTTATCTACGGAGTGATTTGCGGGGAGGCAATCCAGAGCAGATGCAGCGGCCCTTAGGAGTCCTGCAACAACTCCCCTGATTAGTTTACTAATAAAAATTGAAAAGGTAAGAAATATTTAGTAATGTACAGAAAATTAAGATAAGAAAAAACAATTCCAATTGCAAAATGATAATACATGTTACTTTAGGATCCTAACTTGTTTTTGGACCCAAAGCAAAGTTCAAGACAAAGTGTTTTTAGCTGTCTGATTATAACGGACTATAGTTTGCACTGTCCATAATTTGTGAGAGTCAATTTGCTATATTTTATGTAAAGTCTGTGGGGCTACTTCTGGAACAGCAATAGCGGTGATCATATGAGTATGAGTCTTTGGAGAGCAGCGATCAGGAACTGGTTGAATTGTCAGGAACACTGGATTGGGTCTCAGGAATACTGGAACAAGTATCTCGAATTCTGGAACAGGAGTCTTGAGTGCTGGAACAGGTGTCCGGAACATCGGTGTGATATCTTGAACTCTGGAACAGGAGTCTTGAGCACTGGAGCAGGTGTCTGGAACATCGGTGTGGGCGTCTTGCAGGGCTTCTTCAGCAAGGGAACATTGGCACCGGTAACTGTACCTGTAGCTTAGGCGAGACAAAAACACTTTTCGAGGTTAATCACAAGTAGAGATTTTAAGGCTTGGTAGGGATCCAAGTCTGGGATGGAGAAAAGAACATAAAGAAGCTCCAACATGGGTGGAACAGGGAAATAAGTATGAGAATTGATGATTTTAAAATTGATAAATCTAGTGGATCAGCAGTGGAGTTGATGAATGTAATAGAGGTTTGTAGTGGTCAGAAATTGAGAAGGTAGTAGTTGAGACATAACATAGACACAACATTAATCACAAACATAATGGTGGCCACCACATGCACACACACGCACACATACATTTGATCGATCAATATCTTACAGCTGTGTATGTGACCCATTTAGGGTGATAAATGGTAACGAGTCAAGCACTTCATAAATATAAAGCCGGCAAATAATGGTGAGAAAGTGTCTTTTCCTGTGAATAGAGCATTGGGAAAAATTAGTTTTGCAAATTATTAAATTTTTAGCGAGCACTGTTTTAGGAGTCTCGGAGTATTGAGCACTGTAGCGCAGGTTTACTGGATTCGAATATCTCATCCTGTAAACAGAATCATTAGAAAAACAATTTTTCATTGATTTAGCAAACATTTTTGTAATGAGCACTGTGATCAGAGTCCAAAGCCTCGAGCAACATAGAAAGAATCTGTAGCAGCCAAGTTCTTTTTCTGTAAATCTTTGAAAAAAAAGCATTAAAAAATTTTTATTAGTTGTTAGCAGATTTTGATATTGAGCACTATACTTGGAGTTCACCCTTTTTCTCCTTTTTTAATTTTTAATTTTTTATTATTATTTTTTTTACCTGTAAACAAAACATTAGAAAACTTATTAGTTTTTAAAACTTTGACACTGAACATCATACACGGCAGTCTATTTTTTCTTTAAAACCTGAAGAAACTTCATTAGTCATTTTTATAGATAAAAACCTTAGAAAAGTTTTAAAAAATATTTTTTTCTTGAGGGTTATTTAGGTGCTTTCACCTTTAGACACTTCAAAGCAGCAAGGAAACATTAAGACACTTACACATTAAACACTTAGAAAATACATATTTTTTTTTTTATGGTACCTTTTTTGGAGGGGCTATTTAGGTGCTTTTACCTATAAACTCGCTCCAGGGCAGTTTTTTTTTGTTTTGTTTTTTTGTTTTTTAAGAAAGAAAGAGGTTATCTCCAGCGAAAGCATTAACAGGCTGCAAAGCAAAATTATCATTATTAAGAAATAAACCAATTCGGGAGGTTTGAACAGTTTGCAATTTAAAATTAAGGCTTTATATTTAAAGAAATTAGGTGCTTTTAAACCTGCAAGCCATTTATGAACAGTTTTTACTTAGGTGAATTTACTGGTTTTTGAGTTTGCATTAGTGTTTTTTAGCGGCTCTCCTTGAGACAAGATTTTTTTTTTTTAATTTAAATTTTTTTATTTTTACAATTACAAAGATATACAATTAAAAGTTCATATTTGAGTTTTGGTCATACAGTGTAGCAGCACCCATCCCGCCACCAGTGCCCATCAACCACCACCAACGTCCCCGGTTCCCTCCCCCCTCCCCCAGCCCTCCTCCATGGCAGGTTCTTTATTTCTTTCCATTTCTCTATCTTTCTCTTTCCCTTCCTCTCCAGACTATGGATTACAGAACATACATTAAAGGGTTGTCATGTGTATCCTTTTGCCTCTATTTAATGCTCAGTTCTAGGTTGGCATTAGTACCCTCACAATTGTTAGCACACTCTTCCATTTTCTGTCTTACCTAGCCTCTGACTCCCACACGTTTGTGATACTTTCCACCTTTGACAGGACCTCCTGATGTATGTTTCACTTGACCTTGGATATTGGTATCATAATATGTACCTATATATTTATGTTATGCAGATAAATGCAGTCATTCTGTAACTGTCTCTCTCCTTCTGGCTAATTTCGCTCAACATAATCTTCTCCATGTCCATCCATTTATAGGCAAATTTTATAACTTCATTTTTCCTAACAGCTGCATAGTATTCCATTGTGTAGATGTACCAAAGCTTTTTTATCCAGTCATCTATTTTCGGGCACTCGGGTTGCTTCCAGATTCTGGCTATTGTGAATAATGCTGCTATGAACATAAAAGTAGGGATGGTGTTTCCGCTGCGTATTTTTGGTTTCCCAGAGTAGATTCCCAGGAGTGGTATGGCTGGGTCAAATGGGAGTTCAATTTCTAGTCTTTGGAGGAATGTCCATATTGTTTTCCAGAAAGGCTGTACCAGCCGGCATTCCCACCAACAATGGATGAGTGTCCCCTTTTCCCCACACCCACGCCAGCACTTGTTGTTCTTGTTCTTTTGAATATGTGCCAGTCTCTGTGGTGTAAAGTGGTATCTCATTGTTGTTTTGATATGCATCTCTCTGATGATTAGTGATGATGAGCAATTTTTCATATGTTTTTTGGCTATTCGAATTTCTTCCCTTGCTGAAGTTTCTGTTCATTTCTTCTCCCCATTTTTTGATGGGGTTGTTTGTTTTCTTCTTGTAAAGTTCTACCAGTGCCTGATATATCCTGGATATTAACCCCTTATCAGATGAGTATTGGGTGAATATTCTTTCCCATTCTGTGGACTGCTTTTGTATCTTAGTCACTGTTTCTTTTGAGGTGCAGAAGCTTTTTTAGTTTCATGTAGTCCCATATGTTTATCTTTTCTTCTAGTTGCTTTGTTAGAGATGTTTCATCTTTGAAGATGCCTTTAGCTTCAATGTCATGGAGGGTTTTTCCTATATTTTCTTCAATGTACTTTATGGATTCAAGTCTGATATTGAGATCTTTAATCCACTTTGATCTGATTTTTGTGCATGGTGTTAGACACAGGTCCAAATTCATTTTTTTACATGTCGCTGCCCAGTTTTCCCAAAGACTCATCAAGAAGATTATACATTATGACCAAGTAGGATTCATCCCGGGTATGCAAGGATGGTTCAACATTTGCAAGTCAATCAACATAATACATCATATCAATAAGAGAAAAAATAAAAACCATATGATCCTATCAATAGACGCAGAGAAAGCATTTGACAAGATCCAGCACCCGTTCATGATTAAAACCCTCCAGAAAATGGGAATTGAAGGGACTTTTCTCAAGACAGTTACAGCCATCTACCAAGAGCCCACAGCGAGCATCATTCTCAATGGGGAAAAGTTGAAAGCCTTCCCCCTGAGATCAGGGACAAGACAAGGTTGCCCACTCTCACCTCTTTTATTCAATATAGTACTGGAAGTACTTTGCGATGGCAATCAGAGAAGAAAAAGGACATCAAGGGCATCCAGATAGGCAAGGAAGAAATCAAGCTATCATTATTTGCAGATGACATGATATTATACCTAGAGAACCCTAAACTCTCTACCAAAAAAACTCCTAGAAACAATAGACGCATATAGTAGCGTGGCAGGATACAAAATCAACACGCCAAAAAGTCGGTGGCTTTCCTATATACAAATAACGAAAGAGAAGAAAGGGATATTAAGGAAACAATTCCATTCACAATTGTGCCACAGAAAATCAAATACCTAGGAATCAACTTACCCAAGTGTGTAAAGGACCTGTACAAAGAAAACTACAAGACACTGCTCCAAGAGATAAAGAGGACACAAGGAAATGGAAACACATTCCCTGCTCATGGATGGGGAGAATCAACATTGTCAAAATGGTAATACTCCCTAGAGCTCTATACAGATTCAATGCAGTCCCTATGTGGATACCCATGACATTCTTCAAAGAAATTGACCAAACAATCCTGAAATTTGTATGGAACGATAAACCCCCAAGGATAGCTAAAGCAATCCTCGGGAAAAAGAAGATGGGAGGCATCACCTTACCCAACTTCAAACTGTACTACAAGGCAGTAGTAATTAAAACAGCATGGTATTGGAATAAAAACAGACCCGTGGACCTATGGAATAGAATTGAGTATCCTGACACCCAACCTCAAACACATGATCATTTAATCTTTGATAAAGGTGCAACGAGTCTAAAATGGAGTAAGGAAAGCCTCCTTGAGACAAGTTTAAGGTGAATAATGTTAAAGATACCTGTCTTTTGTTGCTTTAATAACTGAATTTTGAAAGTTTTTTGAGCACATTTAACACTTTGTTTTTAGCCATAACATTTACCATAAATCATTCGCCAAAACTATGCATTTGCCAGAAGTCATTTGCCATAAATATTCAATCGCATAACTTAATTGTCTGCAAACCTCCAGCCACGTGGGACGGAGCACAGACAAATAAAAGGCGGACAATTTAGTCCGTTTATCTTTTGGAAAGCTATGGTACTTATGAAGGTGGCAGGCAGCTGTAGATTGAGCCTAAAGCTTTTTTTCAGCTGAATTAAGTAAAAGATACCACCAAGAAATTTGACCTTTTATTTTCTTAAACCAAAGGTTCAGGAAAGCATTTACTTTAAACTTAACAACTTGCTCTCCAGAACTTACACTCTGCTTCGGTTGGGGAGGTGCAGTTTTATCACAAAAATCACAAGAGTTAGCATTAGAAAAGACCAAAATAAAAGAATGGCTATGAGGAATGTTGTAAAGCTCCCAGAGCTTTGCTCTTTGATTGTTAAATTTAGAACAAGAGGAACTATGAGCCTTTAGAGGCCTGGACAGGCTCTGGGAATTAATCTGTTCCTCCCCATCCTCATCAGAGTTTGTAATTACTTTGGGGAATCCCTCATCTTGAGGTCCAGTCTCCATCAGAGGGGCGTCTCCACCTTTGGAGGTATTAACTCCGGGCAGATTTTTTAGTTTGAGAGTCGGCTTCCTTTGGAGGGTTCTTTTGTTCCTCTAGATTATCGTCGAGCTTTAAAATATGTTTGCTAGAATTAATTTCATGACTATTTGAAAGAAAAGCCAGAGTTACAAAAGTTACCACTTTTACCAGCACCTGAAGAAACAGGTGAAGCCAGAACAAAGAAAAAGCTTCCGAGAGCCTATTTTTAACTCACGGTTTGAATGCTGCTCCCAGCTTCAGGAAAAGTTTTTCAACATCTCGGTGGGACCTCCAGATGCAGGGGTGCCCACCCAGGGATGCCAAATGTCGGGGCGCTCCGCCGGGGTCCCCGACAGTGCCAGGAAGCGAGGTTCCCTTCTACCTCCGAGCCGGCGAGGAATGGATGGACACTCAGGAATCCGATGCGGTTTTAGAAGGCTTTACTTATCACAGGTTCAGGCATACAAATCAGCAAAAGGAAAAACCCGATGCTTAGGATTCCAGGCTAGAACCCCAGCCACGTGTAGGCCAAGATGGCGACCACCACGTGTAAAACTTCCAAGGGGAATAAAAGCTCACAAGGCGAGATCCCACCGGGAAGAAGAAGCCCGGGAGGCGGGAACTGGCAAGTTTATACCCCAAACTCAGACCTTCCTCCCATTGTTATGGAAAGCAGGGAGGGTCCAATGCCCTTAGGTAGTCCCTCCCTGCATCTCACCTAGGGCCTTTACTGTGCTAATGTTTTGAGCCGGGAACGCCTTTGATATGTAGAGAAGGGGGGTTTCTGAGATGGCATGTCACTGTACCAAAGATCAACACCAATGCCAGTTAAATATTTCTCCAAGCCTTCACAAGTCTCCTCTACTTCATTGTAGTTTTATATTTTATCAGGGAGCCATGCTTGTTTGTTTGGAAGCAAACAGCATTTCTCTCTGGTCTAATTACTTAGGTGTCCTTAGGTGGCCAGGCTAATATGCTGGTAAGATCTAGCTAGTCCCACGATGATTGTGATAGCATGGGAGAATATTTATACCAGCTAGTACAGCATACATGGTCGGATAAACTGCCACATTTAGACTACCCCCTTATCTCTGAGGTGATTTGCGGGAGGCAATCCAGAGCAGATGCAGCGGCCCTTAGGAGTCCTGCAACACCTGAGGACTGTAGTTTGGAAAGTATAGGGAGATGTTCCCATGAAAAGGCACTCTTTACCATGAGTTTAGAGAACATTTTAAGCTAGGTTACAGATAAAAGTCTATGTAATTTTCTTTTAATTACCAGTTCAGATAGTAGTTACTCCCTACATCAGGGCTAGATTTAATTGTAGGAGTCATGATTTTTCAATTCTGGGGAAAAGAGACAAGTTTAAGGAATTGAAAATCGGGTTAAATTATGAAAAATACTTATTTAAAAGTTTTATAATTATATATATGCAAAGGATTTAAAGTTTATTGCTCTTAAAATTAAAAATTAATAATTTGTATTTTGGTGGATGCTGTTAGCTCCTCTATTTCTACTTGAAATCTATAACAAACTAATATAAATATTGAGGTGAATTTTAGTACATTATAGATAGCCCTTAAATTGATAGAAAGAATAAAAGATATTCATATAATATGATGAAATGTACTAAACTAAGTTGATTTCTACAGAAGTATATCTATTGGAATGCTTCTTTAGAGAAAAATGCATTTGCAACATATTTACCGTATTATCCATGTAAGGATTTACCATTTGTAGAGCAGTAAATGATAAAGAGTCTTTACATTTTTAATAAACCATATTGGCAGAGGGAAAGTGGAAAGAAAAACAGAACAAAAGAGGAAGGAAAGTGTAGAAGGCAAGAAAGACAGAGGAAAAGAGGCAGAAGGCTGAGGAGTCTTTCTTTTAAACTTGATCTTTCCGGTTAAGGGAAGAATTGCTAAGTTGGAGAGATATTTCTGATAAAGTGATAGCCTGGTTAAAATTAGCAGGATACCTCAGCTATGTTAGTTGGTATTCTATATTACAAAAGACAGACCAATATTGAGAAATACATGTAGTGTAGCACATTAGTGGACCTCATTTACATTTTGTTTTATGTCCTCATAAAATTATATCAGCAGAAAACACTCAGATATATGCACACACTTTCTAAGCTCACTTGATCACTTGATCACTTGAATCCCGTTATTCATCGATTTGCTCTAGCCGGCACCAGTAACATTTCCATTGGACCCTGTCAGGTGCCAATGTAGCCCAATGGCATCTGGTTGATTCGGGAATATGAAGAGCCTCAAACCGTTCCTTCAGGGTCTTTACAAGGAAGTCTGACCATATATAAACATATAAAACATATATTTCCAGCCGGCATTCCCACCAACAATGGTGAGTGTCCCCTTTTCCCCACATCCACGCCAGCACTTGTTGTTCTTGCTCTTTGAATATGTGCCAGTCTCTGTGGTGTAAAGTGGTATCTCATTGTTGTTTTGATTTGCATCTCTGATGATTAGTGATGATGAGCATTTTTTCATATGTTTTTTGGCCATTCAATTTCTTCTGCTGAACATATACAGGAGGTCTTGTCAAAGGTGGAGATTATCACAAACGTGGGGTCAGAGTTTAGGTAAGACAGAAAATGGAACAGGGGGCTAACAATTGTGAGGGTACTAATGCCAACCTAGAACTGAGCATAAATAGAGGCAAAAGGATACACATGACAACCTTTTAATGTATGTTCGTAATCCATAGTCTGGAAGGGAAGGAAAAGAGAAGAGAGAAAGGGAACGAAATAAAGAACCTGCCATGGAGCAGGGCTGGGGAAGGGGGAGGGAACCGGGGATGTTGGTGGTGGGAGATGGGCACTGGTGGAGGGACGGGTGCTGAACACTGTATGACCAAAACCCAAACATGAACTTTTTAATTGTATATCTTTTTATTTGTATATCTCACGGGGTATAATAAAATACTTAAAAAAAAAAAGAAACAAAAAAAATCAAAAAAAAATAAAAAATAAAACATATATTTCTAAGCTCAACAATAGTTAAATGGGAGACAAAAACAGAGTAGACACTTCCCCAAAGATGGCCACAAAGGCCCCAAATATCTTCTTCAAAAGGCTTTGATGCAAAACAAATGACAACGAAAGAACCTCAAACATGGGAAAAAGACCAACTCAAAAATTCTAAAAAATGGGGCTGGAGCAATTAGTCCAGTGGGTAGGGCATTTGTCTTGCATGCGGCAGCCCTGTGCTGGCCCGGGTTCAATCTCCGGCATCCCATATGGTTCCCTGAGCACTGCCAGGAGTGATTCCAGAGTGCAGAGCCAGGAGTAACCCCTGAGCATTGCCGGGTGTGACCCAAAAAGCAAAAAAAAAAAAAAAATCTAAAAATTGTGTTGGTGTTGGCATAGTAAAAGGAAACAGTGAAAGGAAATTCTGTTTACTCGTTTTGGGCACATAAACTGGTAACTGGTTTGCCTCTTGTATTACTTGTATCACTTGTCTTCCCGTTGTTCATAGATTTGCTCCAGTGGGCACCAGTAATGTCTCCATTCAACCTTGTTGTGTGCTAGTGTAAGCTCCGGGGCATCTTCTTGCTAGAGGAACATGAAGAGCATCAAACTATCCATTCAGGACATGGGAATGAGGTCCATCATTGTTACTGATCCTGAGGCAACTGGGATATAGGGCGAGTTCTTGCCCTGGCCCACCATCCCAAAAAGAGCTTTGGAAGAAGCCAGAGGAACCCCTGCACCATGAGGGCAGCCATTTTTAACATCCGGACTCCACAGCTCATTAGAACGTTCAAGAGAAAAGCTGATCTCTAGCTTGGCTTATCAGAGACTCACCTTACAGAGAAGCCTATTTCAAGGGTTTGCCTCTTTGGATATCAATACAATGATTTCTCAAATAGTAAAAACAAAACGATTTTGTGATTCAGCCTTGATATCTATGTAGAGACACTGAACTAGAGGGATAGCATGACAGGTAGTTTGCCTTGGGCATGGTCATCCCATTTTGATTACCAGCACCACATATGAACTCTGAGCCCTGCCAAGCGATGTCTGAGTGCAGAACCAGTAGAAAACCCTGAGCACTACCTTGTGTGGGCCCAAGACAAATAAACAAAATCAAGACTTCCTAGAAAAGGCAGTCATAACCAGGTTTTTGTAGCTCCATTTATGGTATCCAAGATCTTGAAAAACTGAGGGAGACCAATAACAAATGAGTAGAAAAAGATGTGCTTTCTATAAACAATGAAATACTACTCAGGTATTAAAAAATTAAAAGGTGGAATCTTGAATTTTGCAATGTAACCACCTTTTATTTCTTCACTAACATTTTGTTTTGTTATTCTTCACTTTCTCTTTCCTTTAGATATGATTGCTTTAGATACAAGATAGCTTTCTTACTTTTTTATCCGTATTTACCTTTAATTGACTTCTTGCTTCACACTGCTTTTGTTGTATCCCATTGGCTTAATTAGGATGTGACTGATTGTCTCTTTATGCTTTTATGTTCTACAGGTAACTTTTTACTTTCTTCCTTTATTTTCTTCACTGACCCAACTGCTATTCAGAAGTATATTATTTAGTCTCTACATGTTTCAAGTCTTTGCATTTTCTTTTTGTTAGTTTTAATATTATAGTGTAATCAGAAACTCAAAAAGTTCAGAAACTCAAAAGTTCGTTCTGATTTCTTGGGGGTTCACATCTGGTGGTGCTCAGGAGTTACTCCTGAGTTGATGTTTAGAGATATTTCCTCAAAATGTTCAGAGAGGGTTGGAGCAATAGCACAGCAGTAAGGCATTTGCCTTGCACATGGCCGACGTGGGTTTGGTCCCTGGCATCCCATATGATCCCCAAGCACCACCAGGAGTAATTTCTGAGTGAACAGCCAGGAGTAACCCCTGAGAATTGTCAGCCATGTGACACAAAAAAGAAAGAAAAAATATTTATGGAGACTTCTATGTTAAGAATAAAACCTAAGTCTACAGTATGCAAAACAAGCACTTTGAGCTCAGTGAACTATTTTTTCTAGGGCTTTATATGATGTCAATATTCATACATATATAGCAAGATTTTGGGGCAGAGGGGTTCCATGTAATCTTTGAACATTATTAAATGTTCTAGAGAATAATATAGATTAAATTTACTTTGTAATAAAAATGCATTTGTCTATGTAGGAAAATAAATTGTCTAACTCAATGTTCTATTTAGTGGTTTTACTCTCATGTAAAATGTGAACCCTGCTTAAGAAGGACTGTGTTGCTTTTGATATATACCTTGAGATCTACTAATAATTCTTTGCATTAAACTACCTGATGATGTTACATAATATTTTTTGTGGGGGTCACATCTGGCAATGCTCAGAGATTACTCCTGGCTCTACACTCAGGATTTACTCCTGGTGGTGCTCAGGAGACCATATGCGATACCGGGAATTGAACCCTGGTCTGCTGTGTGCAAGGCAAATGCCTTACCGGCTGTGCTATTGTTTTGGCCCCAACATAGTATTTTTGTCCATCACATGCTAACGATTCAAAACCTTGATCACTGAAAACATAACCTTTATCTCTTACTACTAACTTGAATTAAAATCTATTATACCATATATGATAATAATGACTATTGTCTAATCATCACATTGTTAGCTTGGTAATACTCGCTCTAGTCCTCTGAGCACATTCGTATCTTAGTACCTGATGTGAGCCTCTTGTAAAGGCAGTAGACAGATCTGCTTCTAGTTTTTTAAATCCATTTAGCCACTCTTCCATTTGATTGGTAAGTTCAGAATATTTATCTTTGGGTAATTATTGTTATATGTAGCTTAATTAGTTCCATTAAGTCTGTTTATTTTATACTTAGGTTATGTCTTTTTCCATCTGTTCAAACTTTTCATTTGAGTGTTTTTGGTGGTAATTCTATCATTTTCTTTGAAATGCAGTTGCTCTGAATTTTTGTTCTGTGGTTCACGTGAGAGCTATATTAACCTTACTATATCTGAAACTTTATATTAACCTTATAATATTGTGTGTAGGGAGTTGTTCAGCACTAATTGATTCTTATGCCGTTTAAAATTTTATTTTATCACATATCTATTATTTATATTTCTACTGCTCAGTTTACTATTTGTCAAATTGTTCAAAGTTTCTTTTTTCTCTGGGAGCATGCTTGTGCCTGGGTGTGCAATAGGTCAGTCAGAGCAGAGCTCCAGGGACAGTGAGGTATTCGCAGCCCATGGCTCCTGGATGCAAAGCAAGAATTCCATACCCTTGAGTCAACTTCTTGCACTAGTTTTGTCGTTTTGAATCTTCTTTTTTAATAGAAGTGTTTTAAATATTTTTCGACCACATAGCTTTGATGGTTAATATACTGATTCTTTACCTTTTGTTTGTTTTTGTTTTGGGGTCACATACAGCAGTGTGGTCACACCCACTCTGCTCTCAGGGATCAAACCTGGTGGATATTGGGAGACCACAAGGAGTTTCTGGTACTATAAACACAGCTGCAACATGTTTTTACTGGTTATTTTTTTTTCATATTAGTGACTTTGTTATTCTTTCTTTCTTTTTTTTTATTTTTTGCTTTTTTGGGTCACACCCGGCAATGCTCAGGGGTTACTCCTGGCTCTGCACTCAGGAATTACTCCTGGCGGTGCGCGGGGGACCATATGGGACGCCGGGGATCAAACCCGGGCGGCACAGGCCGGGCCGCGTGCAAGGCAAATGCCCTACCCGCTGGGCTATCGCTCCCGCCCCGACTTTGTTATTCTTTCCATGTTAGTGACTGTGGCCTGATATGTGCAGTATTCACTAAATAGCGAAAGGAATTCAACAATTACGGTGACTCTGAACTTAAAAACTGATACTTTTCCTTTATAAAAAGCCAATTTAGTCTCCATACTTTAGAATATTGTGACTGGTAGGATTTTAGGCATGAAATATTCTAGCACCACACTGTGCCTCCTTACAACATGTCCCCACCATTCCTTAATACAAAATTACCACTGTTGGGGCCAGAGTGATAGCACAGTTTATAACTCTGGGTAGGGCATTTGCCTTGCAGGAGGCCAACCTGGGTTTGGGCCCTGGCATCCTATATGGTACCCCAAGCACCTTCAGGAGTAATTCCTGAGTGCAGAGCCAGGAGTGACCCCTGAGCATTGCCGGTGTGACCCAGAAAGCAAAAAAAAAAAAAGTAATAAAAAACACTGCTGTTTTTCTCTTTTTCTGTTGCCTTTGGACACATGTTATTTTATCATCTAGTTTCTTTATATTGTATATATCAAGATCATTTTGCCTCAGTCCCTGATCTTGACATTCATCCATGTAGTTAGTACTGAATTCTGTGATTTGCTTTTTATATATTATTATAATGTTGTTATTTATATATATATATTTATAATATGTTTATATATTATAACACATTGTATACTGTATATTTACATTGTATAATATATAACTGTATATATACATATAATACCTATAATATGATGTGCATATATGTATATTATTTTAATAGTTTGTTTATCTGGTAATTTGTTCTTGGATATACGGGCTATTCTCAGAGTTTGGCTAGCTACTAATAGTTCTACTAATAGTTCTAATAGTCCTACATTGAACATAAGAGTGTAAATATCTTTTTAATGTCCCAGTGCACAGTTTCTATGGGTAGTAGAATATTTTACTCCATTTGTAAAGTGACTAACCTCATGTGACATTATTTCTAACATCTTCATACTCTATGTGAGAGTCAGTTCTTAAAATAATAACACAGGTGTTTCAAACATAGGAGAAAATCACTCTATTTATGGATTCTCCTATTTTAATTATGTGCAACATAGTAATAACAATGTTTAGATGTATGGATAATTATTCTTTACACTTGGTCAGTACTAGTGTGAGCAGTCAATATCTGGTTGTGCTTTAATCGGGAGCTTTCCTTACCAGTATTTAGTCCACCATTTCTTTGGAAATAAAAATCGTAACATTATAGTAAAAATTTACATTCCAAGAAGCTGGAGCATTAGTAGATAGTCCAGCATGGAGGGTGTTAGCCTTGAATACGATCTATACAATTTCAATCCCAGCTGATCATATGGTTGACCGAGCACCACCAGAGGTAATTCCTGAGTGCAGAGCTAGGAGTAATCCCTGAGCATTGCTGGGTGTGACCCAAAGGAAAAAAAAAATTACATTCTACAATGGAGAGATATAGAATAGAAATCTTTACACCAGTTAACACACTAACCACTTTTTTAAAAACAAAAATCAACACAGGTGAAAAACTTACATAGAGAAATACACTAATAATAGAAAATATTAATATTCTACTTTCAGAACAAAAGATAGAATAGGTTTAATATTTCAATCTCAGAACAAAAGAATGAATAGTTTTACATAATTATGAATTGAACTTTATACACTCATTATAAAGACTACACCAGAAATATAAATTTATCATAAATCTTGTAAAGTAAAAAGATTTAAAAACTGAACAATTATAATATGTTAGGTCTCAATGAAATAAAACTAGACATTATAAAATACAAAAACCCATTCAAACTACAAATTTAATAGCTTTAGATGAAACAGAAAATTTGATCTTTGAAATGACAGTTTTAAAGAGCTTTGTTTTTCTCTCATAGAGGTCTCACATATTTTGTTAATTTAAACATATATCTAAATAAAATCTATTGTTGCTATTTGAAATAAAGTTTTTACAGCTATTTTAATCATTACCATATTATGTTTATGTACAGCAAAGATCCTGATGTATGTAAATCTCATAACTTTCTACTTTAATAAACTCATATAATTTTAACTATATATTTCATTGATATAGTATTTTAAAAAGCATCACCATAAAATTAAATTAATAAATGGATTTGAATGACCCATTCAAATTTGCATTCCTTCTATTTCCTGCTATTGTTTAATTGTATTGATAAAGACATTATTAGTAGATTATTATCTGTGTTTCTTGTAATCTATGGCAACTTGGAACAGAATTGGGGTTATAGATATTAAAATGAATTCAATAACATTAATAAATAGTGAGAGCCTGCACATACTAACACACACATATGTTTCCAAACTATCTAATGCACCAAACACCTGGAGCGGAAAAAACAAAACAAAACTTCAGTAGAAATGGGATCATCTTCGTGTTAAATCAATATATATGCCTTTTATTTTATTCAATATAAATGTTCTAGTAATTATGGAAGCATGTCAAAGGAAAATAAGAAGGAATTTTGAAAAGTTTCCCACAGGCCATAACTAATTATACACATACATATGCATATAAACATGTATATTCATACACAAACATACACCTACAGAAATTATGTGTATAAATTTAATTACATAGAAAGGTTACATTATTTTATTTTATATGTGCATATTTTTATTTTATTATTTTTTATTTTTATTAATATTTTATTATGCCACCGTGAGATATACAATTACAACGTTGTTCATGTTTGGAGGTTTCGGTCACATAGTGTTCCAGCACCCCGCCCTCCACCAATGCGCCCATTTCCCACCACCAATGTCCCCAATTCATATTATGTTACCAAAATCCTATGTCAGGTGAAACATGGATCAGGAGGTCTTACCAAAAGTGGAAATTACCACAAACGTGTGGAAGTCAGAGGTTAGGTAAAACAGAGAAGGGAACATGTGCGAATAAATGTCGAAAGGGCTATTACTAACTTAGAACTGAGCATTAAATATGTGCAAATATTGTGAATATATACATGCATATTTATGTATATTGTTCTTATATACAAGTAGATCAGTAGCTATTTACCTTTATATCCACCTATGTATACATATGTGAGGTCTCTCTTCTACATATCAGACATCAATGAAAAAACTGATGAAATGACAAAAATATCTGTAAAGCATTATATTAATTGAACCAAGGATCATCATAAATACAGATGGTAGTGATTTAGACTTTAGTTACAACCAGGAAACTCCTTATTCTCAAAATATTTTCTAATATTTTATTTAATAATGACAAGGAATAAAGTCAGAATTTCACAGTGGAGAAAACTGACTTAAACCAGTTAAACTTAACCAGTTAAACTGACTGATACCAGTTAAACTGACTGATACCAGTTAAACTGACTGATACCACTTAAACCAAGTTATAAAGGTTAACTATGCCAACTTTAACAATTAGCAATCTGTGCATCCTGATATGATGCACTGAGATAAAACCGCCTCTATATGTGTTTTCACAGACAAATATTCCTAATTTGAATCTTCTGTGAGAAAATACAAGAAATATCAAAATAAATAAACCTAAAAAATTTACTTTCCCATATTTTTAAAAAATATCAGTTTTAGTATAAAAGACAGATTCAAAAACAGTTTCAGATTAGATTGAGACTTGAGTATTAAACATGAAATTAGGAGGCTATTGATTAAATATAGGCTCTGCAGGCATGTGGACATTCACTTTTTATTTTGATTATTTTAAATTCAGATAATTCTTTTTTATGGAGGGAATGTAGTGAAATACTTAGAAAAAATGAACCTTGTATCATTTCTGAAACAAATGGCTTGGAAAAGAAAAAATATTTCAAAGAAAAGGCTGAAATGATAGGAGAGACACTATGTATAATAAACATTTGAAGGAATCTGGATAAAAATTCATTGTATGTCATATTTTCTGCAACTATGAATTTAAATAAAGATTATTTTAACTAAAATATTATTTAGTTTAATGGTAAATATGAAATAATTTTTTATACATTAGGCTGTTTCCACTAAAATTTTCTGGCAAAGGCTCTTCCTAACAGTACATTTTTACTGTTTATTTCCATGCAGACTGATGTGTACACCAGACTATTTCTACATCAGTATTTTTAATTTATTTATTCCAAAAGTCTGAAGTGCAAAAGACTATAGTTATTGCAATTGCAAACAAAATGAAATCAAACCAAACAAGTGGTTTAAACATTCAGATTCTTGATAGAACCTTAGGTACAATTTATAACCATTTTACTGGATTTATATACAACAGTTGTGGAAGCCAGATATAAGATCTTAGTTTTAAGAAAAATCAAAGAAAATAATTGATGCATGTATACAATCACTGTTATACTGTTTATTATCCACTTCAAATGTGTTTGCTGATTTCAGAATAGCTGAGTTTTAAATCACATCTGACATTTGTGGAGCTCTTTACACTAGTTTGGAGAAAAAAAACTCATAATAATTCTTTGGTAAAGGAAATTTCAATTGGAACAATTTTAAATCAAGATCTGCTGTGTCTAGTACTGACTAGGTAATACCTAAATTGAGCAAATTCTTTCTGCTTTACTATTTCTTCTACCAATGGAATTAATATAAACTTATTTTATGAATCAATCTGTAGTCCATAAGGAGATAAGTTGAATATAGAATGCTATGAGGAGTCTAAAATATTTGACAAGATGAGATCATACCAAATAAAATTCCAACAATTAAATAAATAATGAAAATTTTGCTTACTGTCAGGCAATGTGCTAAAACTTTGGTTTTAGTACAGACAGATGACCATTGTCTTCATGATTATGGCATGAAGATTCCATTCCATAGAGATCCATTCCATAGATACCCACGCCAGACACACAGCTAATCTGCAATCCCAGAAGAGATCCAGACCTATGCACTTCAGACCCACAGCTGCGCTGCTCGGCTGGCCCCACATGGAACCAACCCATGGAGCTGGCCTCCCGGTAAGGGGCTCGGCCAGACCCTGGCGGAGTCCAACATTGCTCCAAGGGTTTGCTCTTATGTGCAGGACAGAGACCCCACTGGCCGAACTCGAGTAGAGTTTTGGGCCCTGCCGCTTCCTCCGCCTCCATGCCAGTTGCCCCAGTAGAGAGAGAGCCCACCCATGCCAGACCCACTGTTCCTTGGCACAAGGCCGCAAAGTGGCTGCAAGATATTCTTAGAGAATGCTGATTTTAGGATAAGGATCCCAAGATCCCAAGATCTTTCACATTTATACATTGTATACAGTTCTAGACAGGTTCTAACTTACACCAGAAAGCCTATCAAGAAGCTAGAGCAAACCACACAGCATGCAGTCAGTCATTCTCAACATCCGGCCTCCATAGTTCCTCAGTGCTCCATCCAAGAGAAAACCTGATCTTCCCCTTTTTATGTTTTATCAATAAATGCTCGAGATGAGAGCCTTCAACTGAGACTATACCACCTACATGGCAGAGCCTGGCAAACTATCGTGTTTTATTTACTTGTTATGCCAAAAACTAGTAATAATTATGGACCTCAGTTCCATGACATGAAGAATGGTTTAGGACTCTTCCTGTCCCTAGAGCAAGCAGATGCCCTTGAGTTATACTTGCTTTTGACAGGACTTATGGAGATGTTACTAGTGCCCACTTGAGCAAATCGATGAACAATGGGAAGACAGTAACAATGGGAGGTAGTGATACAGATAGTGAGATATCCATATCCATGGCATGGGAATAGCCAATCATGTTTATCATATGATAAGCAGATTTATAGTAATATGAATTAATTCAAACTTACAGAACAAATGAATATTTTCACTAAAATAATGTGATAAATTCTGTAAATTTAAAATAACTTTTTTTGTGAAAATAGTAATCGTCCAGAGAACAGAATGTAACTAAGCAGTGTTTATGCCACTGGTTTCTTTTATGTCAGATAGAGGATTTTGGATTTTCTGGACATATGATAAATTTCTAACTAATTAACACAGGAAGTTTGATAGACTTTAGTGAGAGCTGTGTAAATTGAGGTTTCAGTGATTTACATGAATTTTATTGTTTCATCAATTGAAAACAAATTATCATGCTTAAAGGACATTTGTGGTAGAGGCTGAAATATATGTGGATTCTGTTGATAGTTGGGAGTGACAGTGATACTGCAACACATGTCAGAAATTCAGGGAATCATTTGTCTTAAAGAAGATGATGGGAGGCTGAATTAGGAGATTAATGAGGCTCAAAAAGATTATGTATAAATCCTTGGAAAATTTAATGGGCTGTACAAGTATTCCATTATTTGCAAAATTGACCCTTTTGTTGTACACATAAGCACATGAATTAGGGTTTTGTAATACAAGAACTTTATAAATCAGAATTAAATTTTAAATATGACACTTGACAATGATATTGGTTTGAAGTCAGCAAACCATGAGTTAACTCAATTCTTGAGACAGAGATCAGACAGTTACCAGCAAAGCTGAAATTCACAGCTTTATTTTTAAATACTTTTTTTATTATATCACTGTGAGATATACAATTACAAAGATGTTCATGTTTGGGGTTCTGTCATACATTGCTTGGGTTTCAGTCATACAGTGCTCCAGCAACTATCCCTCCACCAGAGTAGTTTTCCATCACCAATGACCCCTGTGTCGCTCGCCCCTCCCCAGTCTGCCTCTATAGCAAAACTTTGCCTCTCTCTCTCTCTCTCTCTCTCTCTCTCTCTCTCTCTCTCTCTCTCTCTCTCTCTCTCTCTCTCTCTGTCTCTTCTTTCTCTTACACAGTGTGATTTGTAATACAAACATTTAGAGGTTATAATGTACTTTCCTTTGCCTACATTCAATGCTCAGTTCTAGACTGGTATCATTTCCGAAAATGAATAGTACACTGTTCTCTGTCTTACCTAACCTCTGACTCCCCGCACTTGCAGAAGATTCCACTCACTGACAAGATGCCTGATCCATGTTTATCCTGGCCTTGGATATTGGTATCAAGTTATTATTTATATCCAGAAAATAAAGCAGTCACTCTATATCTGTCCTTTTTCTCTGACTAATTTCACTCAGCATGATGCTTTCCACTTCCATCCATTTATAGGCAAATTTCATAACTTTGTTTTTCATGACAGCTGCATAGTATTCCACTCTGTAGAAGTACCACAGCTTCTTTATCCAGAGTTCTGTTGTGAGACCCTCTGGTTGTTTCCATATTCTGGCTATTGTGAATAGTACTGCAATGAACATATATGTGCAGATGGTTTTTCTGCTGCGTGTTTTTGGCCTCCCAGGGTATATTCCCAGTAGTGGTATGGCTGGATCAAATGGGAGTTCAATTTCTAGTTTTTGGAGGAATGTCCATAATGTTTTCCAAAAAGCCTGTAGAGTTGACATTCCCACCAACAATGGATGAAAGTCCCTTTCTCCCCCATACCCATACCAGCACTTGTTCTTGCACTTTTGAATATGTGCCAGTCTCTGTGGTGTGAGATATCTCACTGTTGTTTTGATTTGCATCTTTCTGATGTTTAGTGATGATGAGCTTATTGACTCATCATAGCGATGTTATGCCTTCTGACTGTTTGAATTTGTTCTTTGTCAAAGTTTCTGTTCATTTCTTTTCCACGGTATTTTAATGGGGTTGACTGTTTTCTTTTAAAGTTCATCAGTGCCTGATATATGCTGGATATTAAGCCCTTATAAGATGGGTCACTTGATCACTTGAATCCTGTTATTCATCAATTTGCTTGAGCGGGTGTCAGTAACATTTCCATTTGACCCTATCACATGCCAGTGTAGCCAAATGACATCTGGTTGCTTCAGGAATACGAAGAGCCTCAAACTCTTCCTTCAGGGTCTTAACGAAGAAGTCAGATGGGTATTGGGTGAATATTCTTTCCCACTCTGTGGACTGTCTTTGTATCTTGGTCACCATTTCATTTGAGATGAAGACGGTTCTTAGTTTCATGTTATCCCATATGTTAATCTTTGCTTCCAATTGCCTGTTAGTGGTGTCTCATCACAGCTTTAAAACATGATTTTTAATTTCTTATTTGTTTGCAATTGTGATGGAGTCAAACATTGTTTTAGAAGATTTCTTATTCTGTAATATATATTTATAATTATAATTAATCTATATATAATTTTCTTCTGTAAATGTGATCACCATATTAGATGAACTTTAGAAAACAGCTGTTTATGCTAAAACGGAAACAATACATATGTAAACTGTACAATTTTATAAATTTATACATATAGTTGTACCCAAAAGTAATCATAAGCAAAATAATGAACATCACTACTTCCAAAAGCATCCTGTTAAGTCCTCATAATGACTTCTTCAATATTGCTTTCCTCATATGCTTTCTATTGATAAACATTAATTTTCATTATTCATATATTTAATCCCCACAATCATACAATATGACCTTTATATGTCTGACTTATTTCAGCATTATTATTTTAGATTTATTTCTCTTTATAGGTGGTGATTATTCATTATTTTATATAGCTAATGTTCACAAATGCTTTAACCTATTGACAGAAAATTTGGGTTCTTCTGTTTGTTATCAATGGAACTGCACTATGTTGAACCCATTTGGAGGGCAAATTCTTTATTTTATCTTAGGTAACCGCTTAGGAATTAAAAGTCAAAATTTATTGTAGGTATATGATCAATTTTAAAGAACTGACATATTGTTCACAAACTTAATTGTACAATTTTATATTCACAACCCTCTTAAAAAGTGTATGAGTTATCACTTCCTATAAGTACCTGTACAGTAAATTGTTTACATTTTATCACAGTAATTTATATATGTTATATCACATTATAGTTTAAGGATTAATTTCCCATAGTGATAAATAAGATTGAATAAGTTCTCATGTGCTTAGTTACTATCCAAATATATCTTTAAAAGTTTTTTTTTAAATATTAGCTTCCTTTGCCACAAACTGCTTATTAGTTGTATGTTGAATCACTGCACATTATGAATATAAGGTCTTAATCTTATTTTTTGATTTTCAAATGATTTCTTCTAAAATGTGGTTGTATTTTTAAAATCTTAGAAGAAAGTTTCAAAGTGAAAATGTTTAATTTTTTACTAAAACTATTGTAGAGATGTGTTTGTGCTTAATATTTTGAATCCATTGAAGGAAACGTTGCCTAACCTAAATCAGTGAAAATTTTCTTATATTTCCTTTTAACAGTGCAAATTTTTAAGTATTACTATAGATCTATAGTCCATTTGGAGTGTTTTTTTATAAAAAAGGAGCAAAAAGTAAATTTAGCTAACTTCCAAATATGCTAGTATTCATTTAAGAAACAAAATAATCTGGGGCCGGAGCGATAGCCCAGTGGGTAGGGCTTTTGCCTTGCATGCGGCCGGCCCATGCCGCCCCATGCAGGCCTGGGTTCGATCCCCGGCATCCCATATGGTCCCCTGAGCACCGTCAGGAGTAATTCCTGAGTGCAGAGCCAGGGGAAGCCCCTGAGCATTGCTGAGTGTGACCCAAAAAAGCAAAAAAAAAAAAAAAAAAGAAACAAAATACTCTTTGTATTTTAGGAGATACATATTAGAAAGGGTTTATTAAAAATAGCATAACCAAAAGAAGTAGTAAGGTAGAGAGGAGTGGCTTGATTAAATCTCTCTTAAACATATTACTGGCCTACTAGAGAAAACAGTGATTATCAAAATAAGATAGTATAAATAATTCTACCACAGCACCTGACATCGTTCAAACTCAACACGGAATAACCATATTTCAGTCAATGAGAAACTGTTGTGACAGGAGGACTCCTACAGAGATACTTGACTATTCTGGTCAGTGAGTCAATTGAAGGCCCCAGACCCTGAAGGAGCTGATGATTACCATCGTCCACCCCACCAGTTCTGCAGACCTCTGTGCCCACACACTTATAGTGGCCAAGTACTCCAGGACTGCACCCACTTTGGGAAACAAGGTGGTACTGAGATTCTATCCCAGGTCAGCTTCATGCTAAACATGCTCTCTAGTATCTATACAATCTCTCCCCAATATTATCAGTGTTCAATTAAAGGAGTTCTGGTTAATTGGATCAATTAGAAGAACACCTGAAATGACCATGGTAACAGAAAAAATGATTCAAGTTTTATAGTTCCATAAAATATTTAAAGTGTATATCATTTCCTATATATATATACATATATATATATATATCATACTTAGCTATGAAAATTTCAATTCTTTATTTTGTATTGATACATTCTGATGTCCTTTACCAACTGCAATAGATAGTTGATTTATATTTATATTTATATTTGAGTGAGAGTCATTGAAATGAAAACTATAAAAGCTCACCTTGTTCAAGGAAAAAAAAAGTCAATATTCTTAGTAATAACTTCACATTAAAAACAGCATAGGGGGAGTGGAGCAAGAGTTACAGAGGGAAAGTCATATGTCTTGTATGCAGCCAACCCAGGTTGGATATCTGACATCCAATATGGTCCGACGAGTACCACTATAACACTTCTTGATTATGGAGCCAGAAGTAAGCCCTGAGCACTGCTGAGTGTGACCCCAAACAAATAAGCAATTAAGAAATGGAAAAAAATAAGAATAAAGCCAATCTCTGTTCTTATAAATCCCAAAAACTGGAAAAAAATTTTTTTTTTTTGCCTTTTTGGTCACACCGGCAATGCTCAGGGGCTACTCCTGGCTCTGCACTCAGGAATTACTCCTGGCGTTGCTCGGGGGACCATATGGGATGCCGGGGTTCGAACCCAGGCCAGCAGAGGCCGGGCCGTGCAAGGCAAACGCCCTACCCGCTGGGCTATCGCTCCGGCCCTGGAAAAATTTTTAAACTGTAGAATGTATTGAATGCCTTTTTGGTTTGTTTTGTTGGGGGGCACACCCAGCAGTGCTCAGATTTTATTCTGGGCTCTGCACTCCAGGATCACTCCTGGGGTTCAGGGAAACATATGTGCTGCCAGGGATCAAACCTGGGTTGGCCATACACAATGTAAATACTCTATCTGCTGTACTATTGCTCCAGCCCCTCACTGATGTAAAATTCCATATTTTGTAAAGTTTGATTAGAAATATTTATGAATTTATGAATGTCTTATAGCAATTTTTTTTAAATACATGTGATCTCATTATAAGTAACAGCTAAAAATCCACTCCTGTGGAATTTAATCTATTTTTTAACTTTTGTAGTGTCAAAAGAAAGACACATGTTTTGGACAAAAATTGCTATAGGTATTGAAAATCCCTTTCATAAGGGTTTCATATCCCTTTGCCTATATTCAGTGTTACCATGTCCCTTCTCTGTCTTGCCTAACCTCAGACTCCCACAGGCAAAAATGATCTTAATGATGCTAATTGAACACTATTTAATATTACTACCATTCTGCACCAGGCCCAAAGTCAGACCCGAACACCTGAAGAATCTGGCGCCGGTACTCATCAATACACTAGCTCGGCTCTTCACACGCTACCTCTCCAAATGCAAGGTGCCCTCCCAATGGAAAACCAGAAGGACAGTTCTACTGTTCAAGAAGGGAGACATTCACGACATCGGCAACTATCGCCCCATATGCCTGTTGTCTGTCATCTACAAGCTGTTTACACGAGTCATCCTGAACAGGATTAGCAGAACACTAGATGAAGGACAAACATGCGAGCAGGCAGGCTTCCGGAAAGGATTCAGCACAATCGACCATATCCACACAGTAACCAAGCTCATCGAGGTTTGTAGGGGAGTACAAGATGCCACTCTGTCTCACGTTCATTGATTTACAGAAAGCCTTTGATTCTGTGGAGACTGAAGCAGTCATCGAAGCCCTAGCCAAACAGGGTGTTCAAACCCAATACATCAAGATGCTTCATGAGCTGTATTACAGATTCACCAGCAGGATCTCACCATTCTACAAAGAAGAATGATCATTAATGTGAAAAAAGGGGTTAGACAGGGTGATACCATTTCACCAAAATTCTTCAGTGCCACCCTCGAGAACATCATGTGACAATTAGAATGGGAAGGAATGGGAGTGAAGATAGATGGTGGGCAACTACACCACCTCCGCTCGCTGATGACATCGTTCTAATAACACCAAACATTAGCCAAGCAGCACAAATGCTGGCTGACTTCGACAGAGAATGTGGAAAGACAGGTCTACAGCTGAACCTAATAAAACCATGTTTATGAAAAATGAACTAGTTCCAGAGGCCCCATTCACTCTCAATGGAACAAACATCTTTGAATGCAGAAGTTATGTGTACCTAGGTTGAGAAATCAATATGATGAACAACCTAAAACCTAAGCTGCGCAGGAGGAAGAGAGAGTGGCATGGAATGCCTTCAAAGGCATCGAAGAAATAGCTAAAAGGACAAAAAACCTCCGGCTCCAGGCACATCTCTTTGACTCCACCGTTCTCCCTGCATTAACATATGCCTCAGAGACCTGGGCCCTATGAAAGCAGGATGAGAATGCTATTCGGGTCTCCCAGAGAGGAATCAAAAGAGCTATGCTTGGAATATCACGCCTCACTCAAGTGAGAGAAGGAATCTGGAGTTCTGACCTCCGTCGCTATTCCAGAATCAGGGACGCTGTCTTGTTTGCCAAGGCATCGAAAATCAGATGGGCTGGACATGCAATGCAATTTGGAGACAACCGCTGGACTAGAGCCATTACCGACTGGATCCCACGGGATGTCAAAAGATCACGTGGCCGCCCACCTACAAGATGGTCAGACTTCCTTGTCAAGACCCTGAAGGAACGGTTTGAGGCTCTTCATATTCCTGAATCAACCAGATGCCATTGGGCTACATTGGCATGTGATAGGGTTCAATGGAAATGTTACTGGCACCCGCTCAAGCAAATCGATGAATAACGGGATTCAAGTGATCAAGTGATCAAGTGATCATTCTGAGACCTTCTAGTTCAAAAGTTACTAGTCATAAAAAAGAATACCATGAATTTTCTTTTTTACTACACCTTCCTCTGCATAGGTATTATGAATCATCAATGTAGATAAACAGGGATACCGGACACAGTAAATCTTCTATCCCAACCCTCAGTGCTTTCTTTTACCCAAAAATACACCACGTGAAGGTATTAGGATGACTATTCACATTTTAGTCAAAGTCAAACTTCTTCACAAGTCGGTCAGCTATTATCTAAATTCTAAAATGAAGACAATATTATTTCCAGCTTACATGTCAGTAAAGGCTGTTAAATACCTTTCAGATGGAGCATTCACAAGTCTCTTTATGTTGTTATCAGTCCAGGTTCTATACCTTTCACAACTCCACCCAGCAGACCAGACTATCACAGCCCGGATCATCTACACCCACCCTGCAGCATTTTTTCAATCCAGCCCAAGTATGCTGAACCAGAGACTCTCAGACATGGGGCAGAGCTGCTACTTGCTCTCCCTGTGCCCAGCCACTCATGAGGCACCCAGAAGGTATGGCGGGTTCTATCCCTGGCCTGCCACCCCAGCAGAGCCTCACAACAAGCCAGACGACCTACTCCATGCGGGCCGCCATTTTCCACATCCGACTTCTTTTCTCATCACAACTCCACCCAGCAGACCAGACTATCACTGCCCGGCTCGCTTGGCCACTAGCAGTCACGTGGTTCATCAATAATTGCTTTATTTAGAGATTACTACAAGAGTATGCCACCCACATGGCAAGCCTGGCAAAATGATTGTGTCGTATTTGATATGCCAAATACCAGTAACACTTATATTAGGTCATTCACATGACCTAATACAATGGTTTGAGGCTCTTTATGTTCCTGGAGCAAGCGGATGCCTTTGGGTTCTACTAGCATGAGACAGGGCATATGGAGATATTACTGGTGCCTGCTTTAGCAAATAGATGATCACCGGGAAGATAGTGATAGTGATAGTGATGATTTGCCTTTCAAAAGTCATTCTTGAGGACTTGTCCAGTTTCTTTCCACACTACAAAATCCTCTTTAACTTATATGACTTAGTTGTCTCTTATCATCTCATTGCTAACATCAACTGGATTCAGTAATTCTGATCTGTGCTGGTTCATAGGAAGGGAGACATACTTCCAAGCTTTGTGAATCATGTTATGCAAGAGTCTGGTGCTGCCAACATTAATACATAGTACCTCAGTGTGATGGGGCGGTAGGGACCACTTCTTCCCAAAGCTAGATAATAAATGAAAATTCATTCTTAGTGTTTGCAATTCAAATAGCCCATTCACCACCATCTGGACAACACTCTATAATGTTCTCTGAGGCAAAATATTCTTACAAAATTATTTGTGCACAATAGCACAACCCAGCTTTTCTATTATGAAACACCTGTCTTAGCAGCAATGTGTTTATCAAAAAGTAGGAATAATATGACTACACCAAAGCATTTATAGGCTCTTCCTTCCATATTTCATCTTTCCCTTTCTCCATTTCATTTCACTCAACCCCCTCAGCATCCCATTAACACACATCTCAGTTTTTTTTAAAGTTTTCTAAACCATTCATAGAACTCAATTACAGCTGCATTAATTACTCTATTTGACTGACTTTATGACTGGTGAATGAAATATGTATCTAATTACCATGTTACTAATAATCCCAAGAAGAAAAAATCCAAAAGCATAGAAACAAATCCGTGTGCTGCAATCCATCCTGTATCTTTGTCTGCTCTGGTGGTTTTGTAGCTGATATTGTACAGAAGGGAGATATCATGGAGTTCCACCTGGATTCACAGTGAACTTTACATGAGAAAAATAGACTGTGGTGAAGTTTAGTTCCTAAGTGTAGAAGTTTTTTAAATAGCAGAGCACTTTCTAGCCTATCTTAAGTAATAAAGGGGGAGAGATAGGATGAAGGTTTATACACTGAAGACTGTGTAACAAGAGTAATAAAACAGTACTTTTCAAAGTCTATTACAGAGCTTCAATATCAGTACTGTGTATGGACTACGAGTTCCAGAACTTTTCTTGAATAAAAAAAAAACCTATTACAAAAGTTGGTTTGTTTTTATTCTAATTTATTCTATATGTTGTAACTAAAGATAGAAAATTTATATATATATATATTTATATACAGTGTGTCTATGTATATTAATGTGTACATATATATTTAGTCTCTCACATATGGCTAAATACATTGTTTTCTACATGTATTTGATCTTATCTGTTAATAACCAATGTAATACACCAGTATTATTCTTAGTATTTACTTATTTATTGATTCTTGAGAGCTATTATGACTCTAGAGATAACCTAAATAAATAACTCAAGTCTGTATTATAACTTGAGTAAGTGTTTAGCTGATAAACCTGAATGTATCACTAAATTTCTAGAAGTTCCTCCGATATGATAGTATAATTTTGCCTATTGTAATATTGGCTTGCTTTATTTTTTTTTGTCTATTGTGTAAGTAAAAAAGAACACTGTACTTGTTTGAATAAAAGCATTCTAAAATGTGGGGGGGAATATCCACACTCTTCTCTCTTTGCCAGACTGATGTGTGCTTTGTTATATTCACTGGATAAATGAAGCAATGTTAAAGGACAAGCTTACAAAACAAAACAGTTTATTACTCTCTTTTATTGTTTCAGATCCAATAGCTCCTCAGATTTAGTTTCCAGTTATTAGAACAGATTGAAATTACTTATTGGAATTTCTTACCACTCCTTTATAACTTCAGTGAACAGGTGCGATTGTGTTGGTAGATCAATTCATTCATTACACTGTGTCCTGAAAATATGATAGGGTTTACAGGAAATAGCCTGGCTGTCTAATTATATCAAGTAAATTTAAGTGCTCAGACAGGGACTGGGCTCCTTAGAATTCAGACAATGGCACCTGTAACCTCAGATCAAAGATACCTAATTGTAAGGATTGAGTTCAGTGCACACCCACCCAAGGAGGTGAGTGGGAAGACAGGACTTCGAGGTACTGGGGAGTATAATCCTAGTCACACTTCTCATCCCCACTAAGATGGACAGAAACAGGACCACCCCAAGATCTTTCAGTGTATTTCATGCCAGAATGAACGGCCTGAGCCATTTATGGATTTGATTCTGCATTTCTCCCATAGAACTGGAGTTTGCATTTTCTGAGACCAACTCTGGGCTTGCTTAAAAACTGTTTATAAAATAAATCCCTGGATCTGGGACTAGGGTAGTCTAGAAACCAAAGTTTGGAGAACAATTAAGGAGAATGTTCTCAGGGTGTTTAAAGAAAGGGTTCAGAGCCCACTCAATTCTGGGTAACATGGGCAATTTGGAAGATACCATGAGAGAGGAGAACCTTAGGTATGAGACAGGAGAATCTTCACATGAGTTAGGTAAAGAGACTTTTAGGAAGGTTAAGGATGAAACAAAGGAGGTTCCTGCTGCTGAGGGGTCCACACCCATGGCCCCTGCCCTGCCCAAGGCCCAAAAGAAGGTAAGACCTTTTCCTCGTGAAAATACGCTCTCAGGACAGGAATTCTGATGCTATTCCTTTAGCATTCCCTAATGGCATCAAACTGGAGAGACCCCATCTCCGTCCGACTCCACTTCAAGTACATCAGATGAAAGTGATGCAATGAACCCTTTGACACTTCCTTGGACTCCGAGACAGAGGGAAGCTAGGTGGAGACAATGTAGGCAGTCAGGCAAGAAGGGCCCTCATGGCAATGAACTTTCTGGGAATATAACTACTGGCCCTAAGGCTGAACAAAACCACCTTATAGAATCAGGAACCAGGACCTAGTAAGGTCCTGGAAATAGCCCAGACTAGAGAAGGCTGGGCCCACTCTCCAAGAGAAGATCCAGTAGGAACAGAGGTCAAGAAAAGGAGTTTTCAAAGAAGACCACTCCCAATTTTAAAACCCCTCTTAGTACCTGCACTAGCAATGGACTTTACCTTAGATAAAAGCCTCATGTGGGGGGCAGCTTGGAAAAAAAACTACCAAAGCCACCTGGAATAAAGGAAGCACACACATAAGCTGCCCGAGTCCACGTGCAGTTGAGCCCACTTGGCTAAGCACAGATGGCACCTGAGCACATGTGTTGGTCACATCTCTCCTCTTGAAACTTGTACTTTCCCTCTCTCTCTCTACCTCTCTCTCTCCTCCTTCCCTTCCTAACCCCCCAGTATAATCTATTTTACTTTACTGCTTGTCTTCTCCTGACATTCTTCTTCAGAGAGGAAAGACAAGAGTGGCTGCAAGACCTGGATGAGGCCTAGCCTTCTCAGGGTGTCCTAGGGAGGCAGAGACGGAGTTAGACCTTCTCTCTCCTCCCCCACTGCACATAAGCCACCCATGGAGGCCCATCTACATCAGAGAGGCTCTTCTACAAAAATACGCTGCTCCTTTATGGAGAAGCCTTGTAGTCACCAGGAATGTGTTCCCAACAGAAGTTTACAATTAAAACAATTATCAGACTTTATTTTTAACGTTTTATTATACCACCTTGAGTGATAAATTCCATGCCACACAAACAATATGTTCTGTACCTCTTTTTCCCCATCCAGCTGGAGGAAAATCAACCCCCAAATTATGAAGGGTTAAGAAAGGACTCAGTCATTTTAAAAGTCCTGTGTCTCATACAGACCTATATATCTTTACTGTAAATAATATCTGTAGTAGACACACATATTGGGGTACCCCAAGATCTTCATGTGGTTGCTAACAAGTGTTTAATCCCTTTTTAATATATGCAATAGCGAATTTGGTTTAGTGTTGAGGCCAAAGCAAAAATTAATTCCCTAGGTCACTCTGGGCAGAAGTTTTCAGAGACAAAATTAATTCATGATATGTTAAAAGGTGAAAGGAAAAGGCATGGACCATCAAAGCTATTTCAATTTTTTGTATTTTAAAAACAGAAAAGAGGAAGATATTGGATTACAGTTCTAGGCATTTCCAGTTTAACATTGAGTTATCCTTTCCCCCCTCAGGGAGCATAGGTTAATTGAATTGCACCCATTCTAGTGTTCCTGAAGGCAAAACCTATCACACCAGGGCCTGTTAATCACATTATCTCCTTTCAGACACAGCAACTTACAACTTAAGCCTCAGTTGCCCTTAGATTGTCCTTAGTCCCTTATACCCCCAAAGGAATGACCTGCTGTGGGACTTGGATTATCCAGAGCAACCTGTGAGTAAACTACAAGGCCTCAACACAGCACAGGCTAAGCGCTATAAGCTTAAGTAAAATAAGTAAAATAAGTTAAAAGCATGGTCATGGAACACATTATGACATAACCTATAAAGAAGGAAGAACAGAGTGATTCTTAACCCCTTGTGTGCAGCCAAGACAACTGAGTGAAGAGACAGGAATTGTTCCTAGTACTTCTGGGAGTGGCAAAAAAAAAAATCACCAAACCAAAATCAATCATAAATTGAAGCTAAGGGCATGCAAAGAAAATTAACGTCAAACAAAAGCCAAAATCAGAAGGAAAAGTACTGTAGAAATAGAATGGAGTTTCTATGCTTCTGATTTTTTTTAATTTTTAATGTGCATTGCACTTTAAGCCAGTTTTCAGTTTATGAGAATTTACCTGCACAACCACAATTTATATTATTTCCAAAATTTATTTCAATATCTAAAAGTCATTTAAAAATAATATAAAAATAGGCATTTTTACAATTAAAGGGGAGCATAGTTTTACATATATTGAAGTTCATATTCCAATATGGACGTGTCCTCTAAATAATTTAGCGTATTCGTTGGCACTCAGGGAAATATGCAGTTAAAATTTTTAGAGTTAGCACAATTTAGTTCCATTGGAACTAATAAAATGTTTAAGAATTTATGAATAGGAACCATTACTAGAACAAAAGCTTGGAATATAGTCAAACATGCAATTAGTAAAAAAAAAAAAAAAAACCTTCCTGCTTGGCATCTTCTAGCCATCTCCTAAATTATTAGGAGGCCAGTGAATAATAGGTACAAAATGCAGCCAGTTGAGAGGAAAAACAGAGCACCATTTTTCAATATTTAACTCTATTGACAAATCTTGTTAGTTCAGTTGTAGAATATGGAAGGAAAAGATTTCTTAAGATGGTATTGGTAAACATTGCTCTCTGGGGGAGCAATGGTCACACTACCTAGATCTACAGAAGCAAACATTTTTTCTTCAGCAGCTAGCAGTGCTGTGGAATGCCAGTCTCAAACTTTTCAATTCTCTATCAGAATTCTCCATAGTTGAGAACTACCTAATGCAAATTCACATCTCCATCTGAAAGTCTGCGTACAGTGATTCATCTGCATAAAGGTGAAAACTCATGCCCTAAATCAGGACAATCTTGAAGAATTATCTCATCTATTAAAATATCCCCATAAATGTGACAATGGTCTCTAATAAGAGTTCACTAGTTATTGCTCCCTGTCTGAATCCTGCTCCCTTCACTCTCCTGCTATTGATCACAAGGAACTTCTAAATGCTTATGAACACCTGAGTCTTTTTGACAAGAAATAAAGATTTCAAAAACTTCCCAATGCTGAAGAAATATAAATTAAAAACGTTTAAAAATTTATAAGAAATGCAGTCATTAAGCATGTTTTAAACAAGTTTTGGTGGGTAACTAGGTAAATAAGCCACATAATATGTATACTAAGGAGTTAATGTTATTTGATGTAATCAATTCTTCAAATTAAAAATTTTTAGAATATTTTTATGCAAATAAAATAAAAATGCCTCATATGGTTAAAGAAGTATTAATGGGCATGTGTATTGTAGCTGAGATAGACTGAACAAAATCCTTAGGGTTATATAAGAATGACACACACACATAAAGGGCAACACTGGGATGTTATCACTAAAGAGATACATTATACCAAGTCTGAAGATATTACAAGTGAATTACATTGGTTGATCACTTGATCATTTGACATCCCATTATTCATCGATTTGCTCGAGTGGGCACCAGTAATATTTCCATTTGACCCTATCATGTGCCAGTGTAGCCCAATGGCACCTGGTTGCTTCAGGAATACAAAGAGCCTCAAACTGTTCATTCAGGGTCTTGACGAAGAAGTCTGACCATCTTGTAGGTGGGCGGCCATGTGATCTTTTGACATCCAGTGGAATCCAGTCGGTAAAGGCTCTAGTCCAGCGGTCGTCTCCAAATCGCATTACATGTCCAACCCATCTGATTTTCTATGTATAACCAATTTTACATTGGTTATAACAAGGGAAATACTACACCACAGAAAGAAGAACTGGACATAAAGATAGAGTTATGGTTGCTTCCATAAATGGTATATATTTTATAAATGTTTGTTCAAGTGCTTTATTTTTCTCTCTAATGAAAGTTCTTACAGGAGGGAAGTAGGAAATTGGGAGAAGGTATGGTATAGTTATGATAATAGATAGTAGCCAATGTAAATATGGTATACAACTGATTTAGATAGGCAAAGAAACAAATCTGATTTGCATGAAAATTATTACCTTCTGATAGCTTCACTCTATTGTTACTTTATTAAGCAAACATATTATGCATATACAAGGTCTAGTAACCTTTTACACTGTAATACATCAATATCTCTCACCTTATCAATTATCCCAGTCCATCTTTAATAAGTTCCCATGACCAAATAAATTTTTCTTGCAAATATGCATATAAAGCCTGAAATCTTATAAATTGTAAATACTGAACATCAAAAGGTAAAAGCAAGAAGGCTGAGATGAGTTAGAAAGGTTGGAGACTAAAAGACAATCTGGGTCTTCATCATATACTCATTATAACATATTTACACTATAAAAGTCCCACTGAGACTCCTGTCCAGGCAGTTCAAAATTGCCATGGCAACCATAGAAGCCACCGGTGTGGAGAGACTATGATTGTTCTTTATTTCCGAGAAATCACTGCCTCAAAACCTTTCTTTGAAAATCCATGCTTTTTTATCTTCTAAAATTTACCCCATTACTGTAACTTACAACCATGAAATTTGTGTAGAAATGGAGCAAGTTTTCCTAGAGATAGTCCACATTATTATTCTTATCCTCTCTTTTTAGGTTATGTCTACACTGTGATATTTCAAGTTATACTTTGTTTTAATAATCTCTTTTATTCTTTATTTCTTTAAAAGACTTGAATTATTCCCTTACAAAGTCAAGAATTTGATTTCTCAGGACAGTGATAGCAGCCTTAGTTCTGATCATGTCATACAATTATTGGGTGATTTTGCTCCTAGCTACTCAAATAATCTAAGGCAAAATTTAATGTAGTCCCATATAAAGAGTTTTGTGTAGGTCTAATAATAGAATAATAAGTGGGCTAGTAATTTTATACAAAGTAAAGGCATTAATAAAGATCACAAGACTAAAATCAAAAAATGGGGAGTTATACATTATAAGGTTATAAATAACATATAATAAGATAAATAAGTACATTTAAACAGAATGATAAGATCAGCAAAAATGTAATGTGGAGAGTAAGGAACAACAGAACATGAATTTGTATAGAGTATTGTCAGATAACATGATATGGCAGTCAGATATAGAAACACATATCTGGTAATATGAGATTCAGAATAAAACAAAAATTAAGCATGCTAAGAGCTGCAAATAGCTATCTTAGATTATCTCTCAAAGCACTGACAATACTGCAGCAGTAGATTAGGTTTGAAAAACGAAAGCTGAATTGTGACACTGGCTGCTGTTGCCATGGACTGGGGAAGGGAAAATCCAAGCATGTCTCGTGCTGAAGAAAGACTGAGTTTTCACCAACAACAAAAAGTTGTTTGTCAATACTTTCTAATATATCAGAGTGAAAAAAATTAATAAACATCGGTGATGAAGTGATAAGTGTTCTCTGTTAGTAATAAAGTCAGATAAAAACATTAATTTCAAGAAAATATATATTCCCTCAAACTTTTTCTATTTATTCTGTTTATTTTCCTGCATGGTCGGGAGTGCATGGTGCTTACTCCTGGCTCTGTGCTCAGGGATTACTCCTGGACTTGCTCCAGGGACCAAATGCAGTGCTGAGTCTTGTGTCCAGGCAGGCCACATAAGAGGCAAGGATCTAGTCCCTGTGCTATTATTCTGACCCCTTATTACATTATTTAACTAGAATCGGCCAGATCAATAATAAGGACTCTAGCTCTCTTGCCTTGCACACTTTCAAGTAGGGTTTTGATCTCTGGTACCACATATGGTCTCCTGAGTCTGCCAGGAATGATTCTGAAGGTCAGAGCCAGGAGTATGCCCTCAGCACTACTGGGTACAGCCAAAAAGCAAAAGAAAAAATAGGTGTATATTGATACAGGCTGACCTTTTCTCTGATCCAGTAATATCAGGGGAATTAACAGCTTTCTATTAAAATAACTATATATAAAGAAAAATACAAAGTGTCAACCACTAAAAAAGACTAAACATGGGTGGAAATGTGTTTCCTATGCCCAGAAAGAAGGGAGTGTGGGAGTGAGTGGAAGTGGACAGTTGAGACCCTTGTATTGGAAATCTAATCAGATGACACCAAGTTGGGGTAAAATTACTTGCAAAATCAAAATAAAAACCTAGTATGAAAATGATTCAATGTTGCTTAGGGTGCTATGGTTATGGTGACACAGTTACTTGTAGAATCTCCATGCAAATTTGATTAAAATGTGTTCACAAAAATTGTAAAACATCATAATATAATATTTGTATTATAACAAATTTTATGAATGTGTTATGATAAAAGTTAGTAGTAGTTTCCTTAATGATTTATCTTTGAATCATACAGCTTAAGATGATTTTGCTTTAAGCAAACTCTTTACATAATATTTAGTGTCAGTAAAACTGCTCACATAGGCTGAAATCTACTAATTTATTATGAATTTTTCATGTGTCTCTAATATACTCTATTTTAAAATATCTTTAGTTTCTTAATTAGTCACCATTTGTTAAATTAATTGTAAGAATTTTCTTTATGATTCTTAACCAAGTATTCACAAGCTTTATACAAGGTTAATATAAAATTGTTTTTAAACCAATTTTGAAAAACATGAGAACCTTGAGAATATTTTATTTTGTGTATCACTACTTACAAAACAATATATATCTTAATTCTCTATATATTTTGAATACATGATATATATTAGTTATAAGATGTACCCACATGCATATCCCTTCTTTAATTCTCAATTCCACTCTAACTCACTGTTCAATTTCTGGAGTCATTTTTGTTTTACTAGAAATATATCTAATATAGTAGCATATATGCATGACAAATTATTACATTTGGGTGAAACCAGAGGGTCAACTCTAAAATGATATATAGAAACTAGTCTTTTGATAGTGGTCATAATGGGCTGGAGAGATGATAGCACAGCAGGGAAGGCACTTGGTCAACCTGGCGTTCCATATAGTCCCTAAGTCAAACCAGGAGAGATTCCTGAGCCCAGAGTGAAGAGTAGCTCTGAGCACTAATGGGGTGTGTTCCAAAAATAAAATAATAATCAATAATAATCGATAGTGACAATAATGCACATATATATCAAAGAACAGCTTTAAGCAACTTGAGAACTATATAATGCTATAAACAAGTATGTCTTTAAAATTTTTTATATATTTGTGCTGAAAATTCAAAAATTCATCTTTCACTTTCCTTTGAAGATTACACTTCCCATGAGCTTCTCATTTTCTTCCTATTGGGGTGGGGCACACCCAGCTATGTTCAGTCTATACTCAAGGATTACCACCCATAGGTTTGAGAGATATACATTTCACCTTGTTGGAACAGTACCTGGATAGAACTAGGCTGGATAAATATAAGGCAGGTACCTTCCCTGCTGTGCTATAATTTTAGATCCTCCATGGGCTTCCTTTAATATGTCACATTTATATTTGCCTTCTACATGTGTCTTGTACTTCTGAAATCTGCAGTTTGATTTATTGATCATTTGGAAAATTCTCTTTTACTATTTATTCTGTAATTCATGCTGTGTTAGCTTTCCTATTTTTTTGGAATACTAAGTACAGAAATTTTATTTTGACCCTATACTTTTACATTATATACTGATTTTTCATTATTTTTATGGAATTCTTTAGTCAGAACAATTACTCTGTCATGCCATCCAATCATATAATTATCTTCAAATGTTTTAAGTGTACTATGAAATCCTCCTTTCATTACTTAGATTTTAGTCATTTTATTATAATTACTTTAGAATTAGCATAACACTGCATCCAGTGCTATTTTTTCACTGCATTCAGTCCTTTACAATAAGTGTGAATTTCTTTCGTTTAACATATTACCTATGTGTTAAGAGTTATGTGCAATATGCTTGTGACTATCATATCCTTTTTATATTATTTTACCTTGTTATTGACCTTTGGTTGCTGTTAAATGCTCTTAGAGTATCATAGAAAAATTCAGATATTGTTTGAATCTTTATAAACTAGGTAGTAATCTTTTCATTTCCCCCTTGGATAAAGAATGAATTACCTTTAAAATTAGGGTTGAAATAATTCAAAACTGAATTTTTTTTCTGGTCTTTTTTTCTTTCATTTTTTTCTCTTGCTAATCCTTTGAAGTGCTTGGAATGAGTCTGAAGTTGTTCTCAAAATCCTCACTTCTGGTGCCGGAGTGATAGTCCAGCAGGTAGGGCATTCGCCTTGCACGCGGCCGGCCTGTGCTGGCCCAAGTTCGATCCCCGGCATCCCATATAGTCCCATGAGCACCACCAGGAGTAATTCCTGAGTGCAGAGCCAGGAGTAACCCCTGAGCATCGCCAGGTGTGACCCAAAAAGCAAAAAAAAAAAACCCAAAAAAAATCCTCACTTCTAGTAGATTCTGAATTCACTGTTGCTCTTGAATCTAAGATCTCACTCCTAGTTACATCATATTTCAACTTCACTTTCCAATGAATCAAAGTATCATTCAGAGAACATTAACAGAATCTTTGAAGTATTCCTAAGAACTTTTTCAAGTCTTGGGTATTCAAACTTAGTTTCCAAGATGACTTTGTGATGTCTTCAAACAATAAATTTTGTTCTCAGCTAAACTGTCATTTCAAATAATCTAGTCATTTTGGCAAAATCATTTTCCATTGTCTTCTGTATTCTCGCAATAAATTTCACAGCATTAAAGCACTTCCAAATAGGAGAATCAAGGAATCGTATTATATTTTACTTGTCCTGATGTTTATTTTCCAGCAAATCAATAAATTATATTATACTTATTGTTTTTTTCTATTTATAAACTAGACTCATCACTTACCACCCCATGATCACTTGGTTTAATGAGATTAGTATTCTTAATGCACTTCTTATTTAATTGATAAAGAATATACATAATCATTTTAAATTATCTCCTTAATTTGATTTTTATTTTGTTCCTCTGATAGACTCTTTTGTTAAAAATTCGAATTATGCTGTGCAATCCCTTGTTTAAACTTCTTTAATGTATCACTATAATGTTGAAAATGAAATATAAATCCCTTAACTTGATATATAATCTAATCACTTCACTTGTATCACTTGTCTTCCTGTTGTTCGTCAATTTGCTTGAGTGTGCACCAGTAACATCCCCATTTGTTGGGAATGAGGTCCATTATTATTACTGTTTTTGGCATATTAAATACACCACAGGTAGCTTGCCTGGCTCTACCATGACTTTGGCATTTTATTATAAAAATTACTAAAATTGGGCCCACAAGTTATATCCAGCACCACCATATCTAAATGCTCCAGAGACTCAAATAAATCTTGAGATCAACTACCTACAGAATTTCCCAGACATTTATTCTTGGCTGAGACATCCGGGCCTCCCAGAGTAGGGTGGGCCTGCGCCTTCCCAAAAAGAACCCTGGAAATTGCTTGCTCCCAAACTCCAAAGGTGTCTGCCATACATCTGGCCAGACTCCATTTGCTCCAGAAAGAGTCTCACATAGAAATTAGTCTGCCAAGAAACAACTCAGGTTTATGATGAGTCCCAGTGATTGAAATCTCCACACTTTCTAAGAGTTGTGGTAAGCTATCTCCCACACACTTCCCTGTAGTTCTGGAAGCCCTGGCAGTCATATCCACACCCTAAAGCTTCCAATTAAAAACTTAACTCTAGCTGTCCTTCACAATTAAATCTTGTGGATTTTTTGGAGTGACATATTCAAGATGGGGGGCAGAGCTGCTACTGGCTCTCCCTGTGCCCAGCCGCTCACGAGGTGCCTGGGAGGGATGGTGGGTTCTAGCCCTGGCCCACCACCCCAGCAGAGCCTCGCAACAAGCCAGACGACCCCACTCCACGAGGGCCTTCATTTTCCATATCCGACTTCCCACTCGTCAGAACTCCACCCAGCAGACCAGCCTATCACAGTCTGGCTCCCACTGCCACTTGCAGCCATGCAATTCAT
The DNA here is from genome assembly GCA_021461705.1 of Cryptotis parvus. Taxonomy (NCBI): domain Eukaryota; kingdom Metazoa; phylum Chordata; class Mammalia; order Eulipotyphla; family Soricidae; genus Cryptotis; species Cryptotis parvus. Next base: position 38,537 of record JAJIBD010001447.1, on the reverse strand, counting down.
CAATAAATGCTGGATTTAGCGATGACTACAAGAGTTTGCTACCTTGTAGCAATGGCAGATCCTGGCATGCTACCCGTGTCGTATTAGATATGCCAAATACCAGTAACAAGTATAGACCTCATTCCCATGACCTGATGGAATGGTTTGAGGCTCTTTATGTTCCTGGAGCAAGCAGGTGCCCTTGGGCTCTACTTGCATGAGAGAGGACATATGGAGATATTACTGGAGCCCGCTCGAGCAAATCAATGATGAAGGGAAGACAGTGATACAGTGATACAGTGACATATTCTAATTTTAAACACTGATAATACAGTAGTAGTGCACCAGATTGGATGATGTAATATAAAACTCAACCAATCTCAACTAACATAAATATTAACATAGAACATAAGGCGTTAAGTTGCAACAACATCCTGGTAATCGTTGGATGACAGCTGTAGCTAACTTGGAACCTTTGCTGTTTAATCTATTTAATCTATTTACTCAGTTTAATCTATTTACTAACAGTTTAAATACCTTTCATAAAATAATATATTTATCTTATCTATGTCAGTTCTCATGTGTACTGCTCTAAGTGTCTATGCTTTTGTGTATATATCTGTGATATTTGATTGCTCTAGGTTCTTTTAAACAGCATGTGTTTGATTTTGTGCATACTTTCCTCTCCTGTGTTTGAGGGACAAGTTTTGGTACTAACTCTTAAAGATTACTTAACATCTAAACAAACATCTTCATTCTTTCATATATATCTGGAGTTTTCCTCCTTTTTCCTCCTCAAACTACCTGAAGCTCCAAGAGAACAGCATAAACAAAAATATACTTGTTTACGAATCAACACATTGCCTATATGGATGAGGTATAGTGAGCAGAGAGAGAGAGAGAGACAGAGAGAGAGAGAGATAGAGATCAAATACAACCAGGGATGAATACGCATGTAAAACATGGGTGGAAGTTATCTGGAGGACTATCATTTAAGTATGTTTAATGATTTTCTCTCCTTTTCTTTTACACATTTAGTAACCTGCCCTGGCAAAGATCAATGTCAGAGGCACATTCAGAGGTGTGAGTGCACAGTAGTGCTCAGTGGTGTAAAATGGTCACTAGGCCTACATCCAGTAATGCTCTAAGTGTCATACAATGCAAGGAAACAAATCCAGGGAGCTCCTCCAACTGAATCCAACTGGGCCCTCCAAAGACATTTTAAATTGTCTTTTGAAGGGTTAGGTAGAACATTAATGTAATTCTCCAAATTATGCCTATAATACATTTCAATAGATTTGAATACATGATTTGGTCAATTTATTGTTGAGCTGAATGTATTTTATTTTAAAATGTCCCTGAGAGTGTCTCAGTGATAATTCAGAGGGTAGGATGTTTGCCTGGCACATGGCCAACCCTGGTTCCATCACCACATTCCATACGATTCTACAAATACTGCCAAGAGCAATTTCTGAATTCAGAGCCAGGAGTAATCCTGAGCATCACAGGGTGTGACCAAAAACGCAAATGAAATTTTCATCAGATACATGAATTCTGTCCTTAAATTGATGCTTACTTTTTACTAATGAGCTCATGATTTCAACACAAATATATTTTATTTAAGTTCAAATGTGAAGGTAAAACACATCTCAGGGGATATAGTTCTTTTGTTGGTTTATTTTTAATTCAAAGAGAAATTTTCTTTCTAACATTTTAATATTTAATTGTTTACATTGCAGTATTACTGGCTTAAGAGAGTATAAATATTTAAATGATCAGGGGTACATTCCAAGTCTCTTAAACCAAAAGAGCCCTAGCTTTTAAAAGTAAAATTTCAAATTCTATGAATAGAATTTTTGGGGGTGAGGGGTAACACCTGGCAATGCTCAGGGGTTACGCCTGGCTCCCCACTCAGAAATTACTACTGGTGGTGCTGAAGGACCATATGGCATGCCAGGGATTGAAGCTGGGTCAACTGGATGCAAAGCAAATATACTCTCTACTGAATTATAACTCCAGCCCTGGTTAGATACTTTTAAGTTATGAAAAGGTAACCCTTCCATCTTCAAATATTGGATTTAGTATTGATATACCTTTACCATTGTGGACATTTTATCACATTTTAATTGAGATAACACAACAATAAAAGTATTACAGAGTTCTGTCTCAGACTTCTTTAAAATAAACAGCTATACCTTACCACCAAAGTACTAATATCCATTCATCACAATCTAATAAGCCTCTCTCCTTCGTGGTCACTTGAAATCCCCTTCCTTTAGCAATCTGAGTTCTGTGTTTGCTTTACTTTTCCTTTATTTCTTTTCTATGCTTCTCTATACCATGCAAATTAATTATATCTTCCAACATTTTTCCCTTTTGATGTATTTCACTTAACATAGCCCTCAGCAATTTTATTCATGTTGTTGTGAAGGACAAGATTTCATCTCTTTTTATAGCTGACTACCAATGTCTGTGTAGATCATATCTTCTAGCCTCTCATCTGCCCTTTAGCACTTGGGTTGCTTCCGCATCTTGGTTATTTTAATTAGCATTGCAATGAAAATAGATGTTTTTGTGTTTTTTGAATAGATGTGTAGGAGGGAGTTTCTGATTAATCCGTGATATCAATTGTTGAAATCTTGATAAGTTACGATATCATAACCCTTCAAATTAAGAACTCAATTACACACCTACAAAATGAGGACATATTCTCACATATACACAACTCTGGTATTAAATGTATTAATTTTGATATATTATTCATATAACATGCATAGTCCATTTTCAACTTCCAATAAATATTCCACTTCTTTATTTAGTATAGTATTTTTTCTGATCTCACATACACTTACTTTCTTCAATCTTTTAATTAGTTACAGTTTTTAAATTTTAATATCTTTAGTATCTTTAGTAACATTCTTTTTAAAAGCATGTGCATGAGATGTATATGTATTTTTAGACTAAACAGGCTTCAAGATAATTACATTCAGGTTGCACATTTGGGGGCAAGGTTATTACATATTGACAGGTGACAATCCAAGTTATCAATGAGAGATCTAATTTATACAGGGATGATATTAGCACAGAAGATACTTAGAACTAGATATTATATGAAGATTTATAATCCGAAATCAAGTCTCTGATCAGTAAAAAGACTTTTTTTTTGTCTGTGGCTTCTTCTGCTAAAGTACAATTACAAAATTTACTTTGGCTTTAGCCAAAGAAGCCATAGACAAGAAAAAAAAAACGTTTTACTGAGAAGAGACTTGATTTGGGATTATAAATCTTGGTTTAATTTCCACCCTTTGAAAAGACAGGTTTATATATAATACAGTGATTTCTGGTATAGCCAACTCTAATACTTTGTTAATTGAAGATATAGACACTCTTTAGACCCTCAGAAATGTGGCTATGCTCAGGGCTTATTCCTGGTTCTGTGCTCAGATCACTTTTAGCAATGGGTGCTCAGTGGATTACATGTGGTGCCAGAAATTGAAAAAGGGTCTGTCATGTGCTAAGCAAGTGCCTTAATTCCTATATCATTGCTCTGGACCAATTAATCACCCTTTCAATATACAATAAGCTATGAATCACCCTTTCAATATACAATAAACTATAAATTTTTCCTTGCTGTAATGTCACCCAGTCCATGTTTTTCAGTTTGGCCTCCCAGAGGTGCCGCACTTGATCAAATTGGTAAGAGCTATGCTCTTTTGCCAAAATAAAGACCATGCTCTTATTTAATAATCACTGGTCAGCTACTTCAATCACTCTATCACTGTATCACTGTTTTCCCGTTCATCATCGATTTGCTCGAGCGGGCACCAGTAACATCACCATATGTCCTGTCTCATGCAAGTAGAGCCCAAGGGCACCTGCTTGCTCCAGGAACATAAAGAGCCTCAAACCATACCATCAGGTCATGGGAATGAGGTCTATAATTGTTACTGGTATTTGGCATATCAAATACGACACAGGTAGCTTGCCAGGCTCTGCCGTGCAGGTAGCATACTCTTGTAGTCATCTCTAAATCCAACATTTATTGATGAACCATGTGGTCACTTGCGGCCTTGCGAGCTGGGCTGTGATAGGCAGGTCTGCTGGGTGGAGTTCTGACAAGGGGGGATGTCCGGATGTGGAAAATGGAGGCCCTCATGGAGTGGGGGGGTCGTCTGGCTTATTGTGAGGCTCTGCTGGGGTGGCGGGCCAGGGCTCGAAACTGCCATCCCTCCCGGGCGCTTCATGAGCAGCTGGGCACAGCGAGAGCCAATAGCAGCTCTGCCCCATGTCTGTGAATCAGAACTTATCAGAACTTACCTCATGGTGGTATAATAAAATATATTAAAAATAAACAAAGGGACTTGATCACTTGATGACTTGAATCCCGTTATTCATCGATTTGCTGGAGCGGGCGCCAGTAACATTTCCATTGGACTCTATCATGTGCCAATGTAGCCCAATAGCATCTGGTTGATTCAGGAATATGAAGAGACTCAAATCATTCCTTCAGGGTCTTGACAAGGAAGTCTGACCATCTTGTAGGTAGGTGGCCACGTGATCTTTTACATCCCATGGGATCCAGTCAGTAAAGGCTCTAGTCCAGCGGTTATCTCCAAATCACATTTACATGTCAAGCCCATCTGATTTTCGATGCCTTGGCAAATGAGACAGCATCCCTGAATCTGGAATAGCAACAGAGGTCAGAACTCCGGATTCCTTCTCTCACTTGAGTGAGGCGTGATTTTCCAAGCATAGCTCTTTCGATTCCTCTCTGGGAGACCCAAATAGCATTCTCATCCTGCTTTCGTAGGGCCCAGGTCTCTGAGGCTTATGTTAATGCAGGGAGAATGGTGGAGTCAAAGAGATGTGCCCGGAGCCAGAGGTTCTTGGTCCTTTTTAGCTATTTCTTCGATGCCTTTGAAGGCATTCCATGCAGCTCTCTTCCTCCTGCGCAGCTCAAGTTTTAGGTCATTCATCATGTTGATTTCTCGACCTAGGTACACATAAATGCTGCATTCAGAGATGTTTGGTCCATTTAGAGTGAATGGGGCCTCTGGAACTAGTTCATTTTTCATAAACATGGTTTTCTTTAGATTCATTGTAGACCTATCTTTCCACATTATAGTCTATAATGCTATTGCAGCTACTCCAATATCTCTATCAAAGAAGGAAATTAAATAATTGTTCACTCTCTTGAAAGCCAACACCTTTTCAGTAGCCTGTCCAATAACTATGCCGTCTCTCCAATTCCCTTTTCCAATCCTTCTCCAACTCCTCTGGGTCAGGAATAAGTAACGTTTTGTCCATAATGCTAGTATAACTTCTGACACGTCACAAATGGTCAATAAATAAATGTTGAATAAATGAAAAAAAGAAAAAAGAAATGCAATGCTATTTTTTAACACACTGATATACCAAAATTGACTTACACTTGATGTACCAAAAGTGACTTACACTTGGATGTGGCTTCTTTAACACAAATTACAGTTTTGGTTTCATGTGTTAAGATATTTATATGTGTGTGTTAATATATAACATTAGAGGCAATGTTGAACATTGAAACAGACATTAACAAGAGAATTCTCAATATCTGCAGATTCAGAACATTTAAATGAAGTTAACACAGTGATTTTACTTTTATTGGATATAACAGAATTAGTTAAAACTGCAGCATACAATGTTGTCATTCTTGCAGCCAATATCATTATTTAAGTATATGCAGAAAAAGGATGGTTTGTAGACATGTATATAGGTGGAAAGAGGTACACTTTGATCTCACCATGCAGAACCTTCTGACATGATGTGGTAAATTACCTTGGTAAATTAGACCTTTCACAATTAGGTCCCAGTCTCTCTAATGTGGATCAGAAATAGTCACAATAGCCTTATTAGACCCATTTAGCCTCATTTATCTTGAGTTTCAAACATTTACATACTCAAATGGCCCATTCCATGAAGTTTCTTTCGAGATTTTCACCACATTTTCATGCATCAGATACTATAAGAGAAATCTTTTTCTATATGACTCCCCAAATATTAATTCCACAGTACTTTATTCAGCCATGTTTCTAATCCAGTAGCAATATTGACTTTGCCATGAAATGAGAGTAATTCAATTTCAGATTACATTGTAAAGCTGAAATTATTATATCATTGCCTGCTGATTTTACAGTGTATGAGTTTTTTCATGGTGAAACTTTATATTTCAAGTTTTATAATCAGAATTTAAAGAAAATAAAAGTAAAGTGGCTCTTGAAATTAGACTGACCCCTATGAGAAATCCATGTCAGGCTTTTTAATTAAAGAGATCCACATCAAAAGTTTAATAGCTTTCAAGATTAAGTTAACTTTAGGTATCACTGAAACAGTTCCCTAATTCTAATAGAGAAAGCCACTCTTAGGTTTTCTTGTCCTCAGTATCAGATATAGAACTCTGTGTGGTTTTATAAACAAAAAGACAATATATATGGTATGAGACACAGACCCTATCTGTGTGAGGTTGTTAAATATTAGAGACTCAAGTTATTTAAAATAAAACATTAAAGTAAAATTATCTTCCTCAAAACAGGGTACTAAAATGTTAAAATTATTTCTAATACTTCTGTTTTAGTAAAAAATGAAGGGTCAGCAAATACAAGCTATTTTTAGAAGTAGAAGATTATTAGTCAATCCTATATGAACCATATTATAAAAATATTATATCCCAAAATTGTATTATATTTACTATATAGGAACTGACCTCATTTCAATCACTACTATCAATAACTGTGTTATGAGCATTATATAGACTGGCATATATTAAATATACAATTTGTTGCTCATTTCAAAGATATGGTCAGAAAGAAAATTATCAATGATCATTTACTCTATGAGAGTAAAAGGCAACGTTTTTAAGTTTAGAATTCCTGCATAATTACACTCATGATCACCAATCTTTATATAATGATACATAGTTCAACTTCTTACAAAGTTAAGCCTATGTAAAGTAGTCAGTTTTTTAAAATGGTATTACAGAAATAAGATGTCCTTCATATATTCTAGTAATGTATCACATTTTCAAGAAAGTGATATAAATCCTTTTAATTTAAAAAATTCCCATATAATTTTTGGTTTAGGGGACATATTCATAGGTGCCCAGGATTTAATCCTGGCTCTGTGCTCAGGGACACTAGTAGCAGGGTGTGGGAAAAACATCTAGGGTGCTGGTGATAAATCCACAATTGGCCACATGCAAGGCAAGCATGGCGCTCATTGCACTATTTGTCTGGCTGTTAAAATCAAACAGAGTAATCTACATATACAGGATGGTTAGCACATATTTTCTATTTGCCACTTAATTTATAATCACATGAATGTTTCATCATTATTATGTAAGAGAATTTATAGAAGACAAATAATTTCATAAATACATCTGGGAGAAGCACATTCAATATAAGCATCTAACTTGACCAAATCCTGCTCTCATAAATTGTATTTTATATAGTTACATAAAAGTGTTTGTAAATAGTTATTGTATTTACATGCAGTATCTGTATAATAACAAACTAATTTAAACTACACTTTTCCTTGTAAGACATAACAAACTGATTCATCCATGAAGTGCAATAACATTGTTTGGTGGGAGCCAGAGAGACAATATAATGGTGCTTGTTTTGCATATGCCTAATCCAGATTGGATCCATAGCATCAAAGAGGGTTTCTGGAGCCTCTTCATGAGTGATCCCTGAGCACAAAGCCAGAAGTAAACCTGAATACACTGCCTGTGATGGCCAAACAAATGAAAATAAAGAAAACTATGTGAAAGGAAATCCTTAGCATTCAACACTCCATTAGTTTATAGACAACTGGATAAATTCAATTAGTCTTTAAGTTCTGCAGTGTCTATTTCCAAATAACTATCGTCTATTCATTCCTTTTTATAAAATTCACATTCATACATATTCCATTCTCTGGTTTCATGTGAATCACTAAACAGACTTATGACAGATATTCTATTATTTGTTCTTGCTCATATATCACCCCACTTAGAAAAAAAACAATAGGTTTAGCTGCAGTGATTTAAACACTGAATTTTTTCAGTTACAGAAACATAATTGAACACCCCCATAGCTTCATAACTGAGTGGCTTCCATCTTTTTAAATTGAGAATGCTGAAATTAAAGGAAGGGATCAACAGATTAAAGTAGCATCATTGGCTGGATAGTAATATATATTTTCAATAACATCACCAATCAATCTATAGGCACCAGCCATTACTCTTTTCATTAAATTCTTCAAGCAATAGTATTTGTTTCCACTTTAGGGCTAAGGACATTTTTTTCCAGTTTATCATTTTTGTATATCTGACCCTTATGTATCTAATTCTTTCTCTCCCTTCAGAATTAAGTTCATATTTTAAGCAAGACTTGTTTATATCCATTTAGATAGACATGGTGAGATTTTTCTACTAGAGTATCCCAGGGTATTTTAAAATTCTGCTGTCAACAATTATTAGATAATGATAAATGCAATTCATTTTTTATTTACTTACCATTTCTTTCGATCCACATTTTTGTCTTTGAACAAAACATAATATACTAAAAATAATAAAAAAGTACAGCACACAGAATGTTTTGCTAAACTTTCTTTCAGGGGGATACCTAAAAGCCTAGGCCTCTGCATCTGCCCTGGATTGCCTTCTGCAGGTCACTTCATAGATAGGGGAGATAGTCTGAATGTGGCAGTCTTATCTGACCATGTATTCTGTACTGGCTGGTATATTCTCTCATGTTACCACAATCATTGTGGGACTAGCTGGATCTTACCAGCATATTTGCCTGGCCACGTTGGATCTCTAAGTAATTAGACAGAGAGAAATGCTGTTTGCCTCCAAGCAAGCAAGCATAGCTCCCTGATAACTCAAAGGCAACTAAAATACAAAACTACCGTGAAGTAGACGAGACACTTGTGAAGGCTTGGAGAAATATTTAACTGGCATTAGTATTAGTCTTTGGTACAGAGACATGCCATCTCAGAAACCCCCTCCTCTACCCTACAAAGGCAACTCCAGGCAGATCTTGGCTCAAGACATTAGGTAAGGTGCTGGGAGAAATTGCCTAAGGACATTTGATCCTTCCTGCAGGGGAAGTTACATTTAGCTTATAGGTTCTCCCAGCTCTGCTAGGAGGCTTTTAATTAGCTCTGGGTCCTTGTAAACAGTCAGATGGTCTCCTGAAGTTGCTACATTCTATAGAGCTATTTTCCTGTTTTCATCTCTAGATAGCCCAGCCAAAATGGGCTGGGCTGGGGAGTTTGGGCATATTTCTAGCTATAAAATAAGCTGCAAGAAAAAAAGAGGCTCTCTTTTTCCCCCTTTTGCCATTTTGGCTTCCCTTGGTGTTTTGCTTCTCCATCCTCTCCATTCTCTGTTGGGCCTGAACACGTGGTGGCAGCCATCTTGGCCTACACCTGGCTGGGACCTAGCTGGTAACCTGGAGTCCAGAGGTTTTCCCTGCTCTTGGATTGTATATTGGAACCTGTAATAGTAAAGCCCTTTTAAAACTGCATCGGATTCCTGAGTCTTCATCCATTCCCCGCCGACTTCAGAGGTAGAATGGAACTCGTTTCCCGACACTCTCGGGGACCCTGGCAGCACTCCCCAGCAGATACCTACAAAGATGTGAGAAAGAGATGGAGTAAGGGAATATAGATGAGATAAAGAGAAATTTCTTATCCTGAGTGCTCATTTGTTAGAGAAACAATTCTAGATGCTATATCTAATCCATAAAAATTTATATTTATCATGTAAAATGAACCACAGAATGATCAATACATTGTTTAAATATAAATGAAAGGGAATGGGATATTCTATATTTTTTCTTGCCATTACACACAGTGATATAGTCCTAATCCATGGAAAAAGAGTTTTGGAACACTACTCAGATATAACAAAATATTTCTTATTGTTTTACTGTTCATTTTTAACATATATGAATTGTTGCATTTATTTTTATATTACCTGCTTATCTCATGTTTTTAACCTTACATGTGATAAACACAGTTATTTTCAATTTCTAGACTGGAAATAATAGCATAACAAACTTAAGTATATCCCCAGTTTATAAAAATAATTGGTAGATCCATAAATTATAGGTGAATTTCAATGTGTACTTCAGATCATCAGGAAACAGAACTTTGTGTTGAGACCTCTGTTAACATCATGAAATTTCTGCATCATTGGTTTTGGTTAGCTGTCAGGCTATTATCACACCTCACTTACTGCTACTGAGAAAAAGTTCTGTTAACTAAAAATATCTTCTCTTCATCTCAAAATTATAGCCAAATATAATCCTACTTCCTCAATAAAGATTTCCCACATCTTCCAGTTTTCTTATTATTTTTCCTCAGAAATCTTCTCTAGCACTTACCATGAGAAATTAAAAAATTTAGCTCCAAACCACTGCTCACCTGACATAGTATTATGATATTAGTTTTAGAATAATTCACATATTGGCACATGGTGTTTAATAATCTACTAATTAACTCTGAAAGTAGCTAAAATTAAGAAAATAATCATTTAAATGGTTAAAAAATTTTCCACAACGTAACATTGCCCTCTACCTACAATTTATTATGAAGTAAATTGTTTTCTAATTTAAATGAAAACAAATTAATAAGGTGGAATGCTTAATACTCCCATGTAAGAATCACATAACACTTCAATAAAATTTCTTTCTGGTTCTAATGGAGTTTATATTATTCCATGCTTATAAATCTCAGTATTTAAAATTCTAATTTAACTTCCTTTTCTGTAATTTATTTTAGATAAAAAATTGAACTTGCAACTTCAATACTTGCAATTTAAACAGACCAAGACATTTAGGTGGATTAAATCCTGGAATATTTAATTAGTAATGGCATTTAGTATTAACATTGATAGGTTATTCTATTGTCAGACATAATCATGAGAAATTAGGACTAGTTATAATAGAAAAATAAAATTTATTTTTATTTAGAATGTTATCTTAGGGCTTTAGTTTCTGGAGTTTGCTTCTATAGTCTCTGTGAACAAATGGTATTGTCTACATACTCCAACATTTAGCTCTGAACTTCAAGTATTAAAGTTAAGTAAATTTCAAATATTAAATTTTATCAATGTTCTTTCAAGTGCCAAAGTCTATTATTTAAATATTTTCATTGAACACGTCATATATTTACTCAAAGGTAAGACTTAATTTTCGAGTAAAGGAAATGCTATAATTTGTTTAGAGTTAGTAAATATAGATTGACCACAACTCAGTCACAGATTTTCTGTTCAGTGATTTTGGTCACTCTGGCTTAATTTACTTGTTTTGGGCCTCCCATGAGGAGCTTAGCTGTCCTGGGGCTGTAAGCAGAGGTTTGTTTCCAGGGTCCCAGAACACAATGCTGATTGGCCCCTGCAGAGCTACTCAGTGGTGCTCAGCAGCCTGCAGGGCTCCATGAGGGGAAGTTTTCAGGGATAAGTTTTCAACTTCCTCTTAGGGGATAGAGATCAGACCCAGTATAAGTGCACCTGTACCATCTCCAGTTCCCAGATTTTGGTAACTTTGAGTCATAAAACCCTTTCACGATATTGTACAGGTTGGGTATTCATGTTGCAAACTTAAAATAAATCCTGGACGGTAGCGATAGCACAGCAGGTAGAGAATTTGCCTTGCATGCGGGGGACCCATGCCTGCCCGGGTTTCATCCGCGGCATCCCATATGGTCCCCCAAGCACTGCCAGGATTAATTCCTGAGTGCAGAGTCAGGAGAAACCCCTGAGCATTGCTGGGTGTGACCCAAAAATGCAAAAAAAAAATAAATAAATATGTTTAATCGATATGGAACATTCTGAACATCTTCCAGATATAGCAGCAAAAAAATCCGTATTGGTGGGGATGTGGTGTAGAATGAACTATAATCTATTGCTGGTGGACTGTAGCTGGTTCAACCCCTGTGAAAAGATTATGGAGGGTTCTCAGTAAACTAAAAGTTAAGCTATCCCATGACTAAGAAATTCCATTTTCGGGTATCTATCCCCAAGACAGAAAAATATTCTTTCCACTATTCACACCACTATTCATTGCAGCACTCAGCACATTAGCTAAAATTTGGAATCAACTGAGATGTCTAACAACAGACCATTGGATCATGAAGATGTGGTACTTATATAAAAATATTAATACTAATTACAATATTAATTACACAGCTCTAAGAAATGATAATATCATGAATTTTCCACAACATGGATCACTTGATCACTTGATCACTTGAATCCCGTTATTCATCAATTTGCTCGAGCGGGCGCCAGTAACATTTCCATTGAACCCTATCATGTGCCAATGTAGCCCAATGGCATCTGGTTGATTCAGGAATATGAAGAAGCTCAAACCGTTCCTTCAGGGTCTTAACAAGGAAGTCTGACCATCTTGTAGGTGGGCGGCCACGTGATCTTTTGACATCCCGTGGGATCCAGTCGGTAACGGCTCTAGTCCAGCGGTTGTCTCCAAATCGCATTACATGTCCAGCCCATCTGATTTTCGATGCCTTGGCAAACGAGACAGCGTCCCTGATTCTGGAATAGCGATGGAGTTCAGAACTCCGATTCCTTCTCTCACTTGAGTGAGGCGTGATATTCCAAGCATAGCTCTTTCGATGCCTCTCTGGGAGACCCGAATAGCATTCTCATCCTGCTTTTGTAGGGCCCAGGTCTCTGAGGCATATGTTAATGCAGGGAGAACTGTGGAGTCGAAGAGATGTGTCCAGAGCCGGAGGTTCTTTGTCCTTTTAGCTATTTCTTCGATGCCTTTGAAGGCATTCCATGCCGCTCTCTTCCTCCTGCGCAGCTCAGGTTTTAGGTCGTTCATCATGTTGACTTCTCGACCTAGGTACACATAACTGCTGCATTCAGAGATGTTTGTTCCATTGAGAGTGAATGGGGCCTCTGGAACTAGTTCATTTCTCATAGAACTGGAAAATATGTTAAATGAAGTAAGAGGAAGAAGAAAGACTAACACAGGATGATATCATTTACATGTGGTACTTAGAATAACTGGATGATAAAATTCAATCATTTAATGATGGGGAGGGAGTCATACATTACCATTGGCCCCAGAGTACAAAGAGGAGAAGGAAAGAAATAAAGTGAAGGGGAAGGGGATAAGAGATAGATGAGAAAAAACTGGGATAGGGGTTAAGAGGACTCAGGTATATGTCCATCTCTTGTGTTAAGAATGGTAGAGCTAAATATCCAAACCACAGAGTAAACACTAGTGAAATCACAACACATCATGCTTAATAACCAAATGTAAAAGGTGCCTGTCAAGATGGTAGGATGGGGTTGGGGTGGGGATAGGAGAGGTAATCTGGGAACACCAGTGAAGAAAAGTTGATACCAGTGTGAGATTAAAAACAGAACACTGTATGTCAAAAACCCAACCATGAATAAATTTGTAATTACTGTCCTTTAATAAAATTAAATTTTTGAAACTTTTTTTTTAAATAAAAACATTCCATATGTGGTTTACTGTTTGTGAGGACGGAGAGGAGGCAAAATTATTAGATAAATTAATGGATATTAATATTGCATGATTAAGTTTAAACTTAGTCTGCTTTCATCATTCTCATTTTATTCCTTTTTAAATTACAACTAGCTTATAGCGCTAATTAGTGTTTTCTATTCTCTGATATTAAGGCCTGAAAAAAATCGCTCTCCATTGATTTATCCCTCATTTTCTTGGATTTTGCCCAAAAATTACAAAGTAGTTTGACAAAGTATTTGAGTAAAGCCAGTTAGAGTTTGAAAATTGTATTGTACTGCTATCATTATTATGCTTCCAAAAAACCAAAAATGGCACCAAAGAAACATACAGCAGGAGACCTAGGGACCAAAGCAAGATGCCAAATCTATAAGTTAAGATACGCAGAAAGAGAACATTTTTTATCACATTTGAATTCTTCTACAATTTCCCTGGTACTATGAAAATGAGCAACCCTCACTACTTTATCCCTGGAGAGAATGAAGCATTTTTTTTGCTCCCTGGAGAGAATAAAGAATTTCACATATTAAGAAACTAACCTCTGTTTTAAAAAATATTTAAAAATTACAATATCTCTTTACCTCATACTTCCAAATGAACACCAAGCTCATGCAATCTACAAGAATGAATGAAATAAATCCCAGTGACATGTACTAGCTACATGTACTTTCTTAGCAACCAAGAAACATTCTATTATTTTTTTAATTACATAAAATAGATTCTAGCTCAAGACTAAATCTATGGCCTGAAATTTATGTTTTAATGATGACAAGCAGTGGGTCGGCATTTGCCTTGCATGCAGCTGACCTGGGTTCAATTCACGGAATTCATATGGACCCCTGAGCACCATCAGGAGTAAATCCTGAGGGCAGAACCAGGAATAACCCCGAGCATTGCTGGGTGTGATCCAACCCAAAAAAAAAAAAGATGACAAACTGAAAGCAAGCTTATAAGCTTTCACATTAAAATAACCATAAAATTAACTTAAAACTAAATTAACTAAACATATCCTTCAGGATCAGTGAGTGTGGAAAGAATGTAATGGAGACATTCCTTTTTCAAGAAAGGATAGTATTCTTGACTCTTGTACTCAGGGAAAGAAAAAATTAATTTTTACTATCAATTTTTGCTAATCATCTATCTTTGAATCTTTTTTCCTTTAGGTTTACATCCCAAATCTTGGTATTTGTGTGTATGAGTAACTTTGGGTATTTCAAGATACAGATAGATAGATAGATGATAGATAGATAGATAGATAGATAGATAGATAGATAGATAGATAGATAGATAGATAGATAGATAGATAGATAGATAGATAGATAGATAGATAGATAGATAGATAGATAGATAGATAGATAGATAGATAGATAGATAGATAGATAGATAGATAGAGAGGGAGGGAGAAAGGGAGAGAGGGAGAGAAAGTTGTTTATACCAAGTAAAAAATTAAAAAACCCATGGGGCCGGAGCAATAACACAACAGGTAGGGCATTTGCCTTGCATGCCGCTGACTTAGGTTCAATCCATGGCATCCCATATGGTTCCTCAAGCACCCCTAGGAGTAATTTCTTTTTTTTACTTTCATTTTTTTTTAAATTTTTATTTTACCACCGTGAGACATACAATTACAAAGGTGTTCATAATTGGTTCTTGGTAGTACAGTATACCAGCACCCATCCCTCTACCAGTGCCCCATTTCCACTACAAATTACCTCACCCCCTCCCACCCACCCCCAGGCTGCCTCAATATCAGGTACCCCAGTATCCTCTCTTTCTCTCTCTGTCTCTCTCTGTCTCTGCATCTCTCTCCCTCTTCTTTTACACATTGTGACTAGCCCTGTAGATATTTAGAGTTTATCACTTAAGTCTCTTTGTGTATATTCAATGGTGAGTTTTAATCTGCCATTACCATTTCCCACACTTAGTAAAACACTGGTATCTATTTATATCCTATTAATGAATGCAGTCATTCTATATCTGTCCTTTTCCTTCTGACTAATTTCACTCAGCATGATAGTCTCCATGGCTAGGAGTAATTTCTGGGTGAGGAACCAGGAGTAATCCTGCAGCGTTGCTGACTTAGGGTTCGATCCATGGCATCCCATATGGTTCCTCAAGCACCGCTAGGAATAATTTCTGGGCGAGAAACCAGGAGTAACCCTTGAGCATTGCTGGGTGTAACACACACACACACAAAAAAAAACCCCAAAAAATATTAAGCAACCCAAAGGTAAAAAATGACAATTACTATCTAGAATCCTGGGACTGTAAGAACTCTATAGTAAACATATTTTTGTTTTGTCTTTTTTCTTCCTGGTGTTGCTTTGGTTATTGTATTTACTCAAATAGGCTCTGAAAATTAGACAGTGATCTAATTCACCATGACTGATCCAACACTAGACTTCTGACTTTAGTTGTATGAAACACATTTTCTTATTTGTAATTAGAATGCATATATTCTATATTCTCTAGAAATATTTCAACTGGGATATCACATAGAACAGAATCAAATTTACTTGACAGAAGAACAATGAAATATAGAGAAATGTATATAAAGAAAGCACTTCTGTGAGAAAAAAGGATGACAAAGGGAGATATAGGTGAATTTTCACTTTCAACTTTTTAAATTCAAGGATAATTTAATTCATAGTTTGAGGCCTTATGATAAATTTCAAGCAAATTTCCCCTTACTGGGTAAATTAAGTTTCTATGGTTTTCTATCCTTGGAATTAAATGATCAAAACTATAAGAGAACCTTAATTTAAAAATAAGTATTTTTTGTTCATTTACTTTTTTTTTTTTTTTTGCTATTTTTGGAGTGGCTCACACCTGCTGGTGCTCAGGGGTTTCTCCTGAGTCTTTGCTCAGGAATTACTCCTGGAAGTGCTCAGGGACTATATGGAATGCCAGGGATTGAACCCAGGTTGGTCACGGCAAGGCAAACACCCTATCCACTGGACTATCTCTACAGCCTATTGTAATTCTATGAATTATGGTTTCTAGTGGACATAATGACAACACTGCCACGCCCATAACCAGTGTACCCATCTATCCTGCCCTTCTCACTCTTCCAACTCAATTGTGTGTGTGAGTTTGGATCTTTGTTGCTACCTTACTGCATATGCTTAAGTCCTACATGTGAGAGAGATCACTCTGTATCTGTCTCTTTTATTAATTTTTACTTTATAGATGAGAGTCTAAAATAACTCCGAGATAACAAAAAGACTGAGCCTATAATGCAGCACAGTATCTTCAGTCTTCAAATAAATTTATCCCATTGCTTTAATATATCTTCCTTGTCTTGCAGTTTTTTAACAAACTGATGTAAGTTTCAAATAAATTATTTACCAGTAGTAAAGATATTTGATTTTTTAGTCAATTTTGAATAAACGTCTAAATATATAATCTCCCAAGACTGCCTGAAGAATGCATCTTTTTCACAGTAAACAGGTGAAAGTACAGAAACTATGAGGAGGAAAATGCAAACTTAGAAAGTACCTTTCATAAGAACTAAGAAATAGTATGTTTCTATCTAATTAAGAAAAATTGTCAGAGATTGGAATGACAGATGCAGCGAGTTGGGCTATTTTGTATACCTCATACCCAGGTCTGATTTCCACCATCCCATATGAACCCTAAGAACCATCATAGTAATTCTTGAGAACAGAGCCAAGGGTAACTCCTGGGTGTGTCCCAAATAGAAAAACCGTAAAAGAAAAATTGCCAGCTAGACCAATTTGTGGCTCCCCAACGAATCTTCTCATTTAAATCATCTTCACAATATGTAGTATGATAGGTTAAACAACTAACAAAAATGTGAATCTATGACCCAAAGAGTGATAGAGAAGTCCAGGAAATGACAATGTATGGGTCAGAGCACTAGATATAGTATAAGATAATTGTCTTATACAAGGTCAACCTGGGTTGGATCCCTGGTCCAATGAGTTAGGTTTTTCTTATTCTCAATATTGATCCCTGTTCAGAGAGCCCTGAGTAATCCCTATAGACAGATGGTTGTGATCCGTATACCTCTCTCCCCAAAAATAAATAATTCCCAATTATTCTTTATGAAAAATGCAGATAAATGGATGCATGATTATTAAACTTTGGGACACAGTACTATTTTGCTCTGGAAAATGCTATAATAACAATAACACTTTTACACAAAGTACCTAACAGTTAACACAATTTCTATTTTCTTAATTTTATGGAGATATGTTTTGTGGCTTAATCACACACAACAATGAAGAGTCTTACCAAGCACCTGCAAACTAAGCAGCTCAATGCTGAAAAACCGGCATATCATAAAAGAAATCAAAAAGGAAATCCAAAATTCCTGGAAACAAATGAGACTACAGTTAAGAATTTCGAGAACATGTGGTATACAGAAAAAGCAGTACTAAGAGGAAAGTTCATAGCTCTCCAAGCATTCATGAGAAAAGAAGAAAAGGTCATCATAAACAGACTGACTTCACAGCTTAAGATGTTAGAAAGTGATCTCTAAAAGGAACCCAACCAGGACAGAAAGAAAGAAATAATAAAATTAGAGCAGAAATCAATGATATGGCCGGTTCCCTCCCCCTTCCCCAGCCCTGCTCCACGGCAGGTTCTTTATTTCTTTCCCTTTCTCTCTCTTTCTCTTTTCCTTCCCTTCCAGACTATGGATTACAGAACATACATTAAAAGGTTGTCATGTGAATCCTTTTGCCTCTATTTAATGCTCAGTTCTAGGTTGGCATTAGTACCCTCGACTATTATTAGCACCCTGTTCCATTTTCTGTCTTACCTAAACTCTGACTCCCACACGTTTGTGATAATTTCCACCTTTGACAAGACCTCCCGATATATGCTTCACTTGACCTTGGATATTGGTATCATAATATGTACATATATATTTATGCCATGCAAATAAATGCAGTCATTCTGTATCTGTCTCTCTCCTTCTGGCTAATTTCGCTCCAACATAATCTTCTCCATGGGCACTGGTGGAGGGACGGGTGCTGAAACACTGTATGACCAAAACCCAAACATGAACTTTTTAATTGTATATCTTTTTATTTGTATATCTCATGGTGGTATAATAAAATACTTAAAAAAAAAGAAATCAATGATATGGAATCCCAAAAAACAATTCAAAAGGTCAACAAAATTAAGAATTGGTTCTTTGAAAAAATAAAGAAGATTGACTTGCAAGTCTACTTGCAAGACTTGCATGTAGAGAGAATACAAATAAATAGAATCAGAAATAAAAAGGTGGAAAGAACAGAATACCAAGAGTATTCTACCCACCATATCAGAGAGCCCGGTAAGCTACCAAAAGTATACTGCTCACAAGGCAGAGTATGGCAAACTGTCTGATGCAAACTTGATATGCCAAGACCAGCAAAAACCATAGATCTCATCCCCTGACCCTGAGAGACCACTAAATACAGCAGTGCTAAGAAGGATGAACAAGGAGAGGCTGATAAAATCTCAGGGCCAAACTAGGTTGCCAACATGAAGGACTAAAATGACTGTCTGCACTTTCAAAGCACGTACACTGGCACTGAAGCGTATATCCAAGACCTGATGGCACCTCACAGCTGAACGGGAAGACAGTGATACAGTGATGGCATAAGCGTGAAATATCATATGACAGCATTGGTCTGAACTAGACAAGAAAATATCAATCACATCATGCTGTTTTCGACACCAGAGAAGAACTGTTCCTCAAAACATGTGATAAAAAGAGGCATCAGTGGTATTGGTGTGCTTGTAAACAAAAACCTGGCCATGAGCATTGATTTATTTGAATGCCTAATAAACTTGATCGGATGATTACACTTGAACAGATGCGGCTCACTGCTGGAAGTTTCTATCTTTGTTGTCTACACACCAACCTCCACATACAAGTAAGAAGAAAATGTGAAACTCTACATGGAATTGAAGTAGTTCTAAAAGAAAATCACACCTTCTACAAGATCATAGTCGGTGATTTTAATGCCAAGATAGGACTGAGAATATCAGCTGAAGAACTCCACATCGGGACCCATGGCCTAGAACAGAACAAACAGGGTGAGAGACTATCTGAGTTCATCATGGCAACCACCACCATTCATGGGAACTCACAGTTCCAGAAGGCTGAGTCTAAACATTGGACATGGGAATCTCCTGGTCAACAGTTCCACAATGAAATTGACCACATCATATTCAATCAACGTTTTTGCCTGACCAATGTCACTGTTGTCCCAAAATTTCAAACAGGATCCAGTCACTGTCTACTTTGTGCAAAATTCTACCTCAGAGAATGAGGAGAAAGGGATGCAAAGTTTAAGAAGAGAACTCCCAGAATGATCACCAACTGGGAACTCTTTGGCAACATTGCAGGAACATGGGAAGATGCCATGTTCCTGCAATGGACAAAGAATAAAACTGACTAGTTCAGCACCACCATGATTGTGTGAGGAATGCAGAGATAGAGAAAGCCACAAAAGGATGCCTGTCTACAAAAACTCTCAAGCTCATTTTCCAATGCGGCAAGGTGCAAGCCTCAGGCAACCATAAACTAATGTCCAAGCTCGCAAAGCAGTGCAGAGAAGCAATAGAGGAAGACCTCAAAGAGAGAAGAGCTGCAATAATGGCAGATGCAGCAGAAACCAGGAAAAGCATTCACAAGGCCCACATGTCCTTTGTCAATGTAAGTCCAAGATGACTGTCCTCTGATGTCCTGATGGATCTATCACATCTTCCAAAAAGATAATAGAGAAGATTGTCATGACTTCTACTGAGAACTCTTTGATAGCCACATACAACTGCCCACATACCAAATTCTGCAGGATGGATGTGTCATTCACAATGTTCTCCTTTCTGAAATCTGACACACTGTTTCTTTGGTAAAGTAACCAACAGCACAACTGACAAAGTCAGACCCAACACCTGAAGAATCGCCATCAGTACTCACCAATACACTGACTGGGCTTTTCACATGCTATCTGAATGGAAGATGCCCTCCCAGTGGAAAGCCTATAGGACAGTTCTATTGTTCAAGAAGGGAGTCTTCTACGACATTGGTAACTATTGCCCCATCTGCCTATTGTCCATCATCTACAAGTTGTTCACTTGAGTCATCTTTAACAGGATTGGCAGAACATTAGATGAAGGACAACCATGTGAGCAAGCTGGCTTCAAAAGGGATTCAGCACAATCGGCTATATCTACACGGTAACCAAACTCATTGAGGTTTGTAGGGAGTTCAAGATGCTGCTCTGTCTCACGTTCATAGATTTAAAGAAAACCTTTGATTTTGTTGAGTCTGAAGCGATCATTGCCAAACAGGATGTTCAATTCAATACATCAAGACCCTTAGCCAAACAGGGTGTTCAATTCAATACATCAAGATCCTTCATGAGGTTTATTACAGATTCACCAACAGGATCTCACTATTCTACAAGGAAGTGATGCTAAAAGAGGAATTCGGCAGTGTGATACCATTTCACCAAAACTGTTCAGTGCAACCCTTGATAATGTCATGTGACAATTATAATGGGAAGGAATGGGAGTGAAGTAGACGATTGGCAACTACACCACCTCAGCTACACTGATCACATTGTTCTAGTTACTCCAAACATTAGCCAAGCGGCACAAATGCTGGCTAACTTCTACCGTGAATGTGGAAAAGTAGGTCTACAGCTAAATCTCAGCAAAACAATATTCTTGTAAAACAAATTAGTTCCAGATGCTCCATTCACTCTAAATGGAACAAACATCTCTGAATGCAGCAGTTATGTGTAACTAGGTCGAGAACTCAACATGACAAATGACCTAGCACCTGAGCTGCACAGGAAAAAGAGAGTGGTGTGGAGTGCCTTCAAGAGCATTGGAGAAATATCTACAAGGACAAAGAAACTCCGGCTATGGGCACATCCAAAACTGAGGAGAAGAAATGAACAGAAACTTCTAGAGTAGAAATTTGAATGGTCAAAGCATATGAAAAAGTGTTCCATCATTAATCAAGAGGGAGATGCAAATCAAAACAATGAGATATCATATCACACCACAGAGACTGGTCCACTTCC
Source organism: Cryptotis parvus (assembly GCA_021461705.1). NCBI lineage: Eukaryota > Metazoa > Chordata > Mammalia > Eulipotyphla > Soricidae > Cryptotis > Cryptotis parvus. The sequence goes on along the minus strand of JAJIBD010001447.1, from coordinate 16,963 downwards.
AAAGAGCAAGAACCATGGTGCTGGTGTGGATGCAGGGAAAAAGGGACTCTCATCCACTGTTGGTGGGTGTTCCTAATGGCCCAGCCCTTTTGGGAAAGAATATGACATTGCTCTGAAAACTAGATATTGAGCTCCCATTCAATCCAGCAATACTACTCCTGGGAATATACCCTAGAGACCCAGAAACATACAGCAGAAATACTATCTGCACTTCTATATCCATCACAGCTGTATTCACAGTAGCCAGAATCTGGAAACAATTACGTGCCCAAGAACAGAAAATTAGCTAAAGAAACTATGTTACATCTACACAACAGAATACTGCTGTCAAAAAATTTGCAAATTCATGTAATTTACCTGCAATGGATGTACATGTAGACTATCATGCTGAGTGAAATTAGTCAGAAGGAAAAGGACAGATATAGAATGACTGCATTCATTAATGGGATATAAATATATACCAGTGTTCTACGAAGTCAGAGCTCCATCCAACAGAAACGTCGATCTCTCCCCTTGAGTTTCATCAATAAATATGAGAGATGAACAAGAGTATTCTTGTATGAACAATACATGAGTATTCCACCCTAATGGTAGAGTCTGGCTAGCTACCCATGTCATATTTGATATGCCAAAAACCAGTGACAATTATAGACTTCATTCCCATGACCTGAAGTGGTTTGAGGCTCTTCATGTTCCTGGAGCAAGCAGATGCCCTTTGGCTACACTGGCATGTTACAGGACATATGGAGGTGTTACTGGTGCCCGCTTGAGCAAATCAACGAAAAACGGGAAGACAAGTGATTCAAATGATACAGGTTCTACTAAGTGGTGAAATGATAATGCCAGACTAGAACTCAGCTTTGAATATACACAAACTTAAATGATCTTTGAATATACACAAAGAGACTTACATGATAAATCCTAAATGTCTATAGAGCAAGCCACAATGTGTCAGAAAAAAGAGAGAGAGAGAAAGAGATACAGACACATAGAGACAGACAGAGAGATAAAGAGGAAAATAAAAAGTGCCTGCTATAGAGGTAGGCTGGGGGGTCAGTGGGAGGAAATGTGGGGACATTGGCGGTGGGAATGGGCACTGGTGTAGGGGCAGGTGCTGGAGTGCTGTATGACTGAGACCAAACTTTCGACATCTTTGTATATTTCACGGCAGTATAATTAAAAAATTAAAAAAACACAAAGTATCTAACAGACTATTCAAATTTTTCATTTTACCAACTTTTTCCATTGACTGCTACATAATATACTAACTTTTATAATTGCTTGCTCAAGTATTTAATTATCATTTACCATTAGAGTAATACAAATACTATGCGTTATAGAGTTAAATAATATATACTATTATGAGCATTTGCTTTATTTGGTATTTTTGGAACTCTGATCTTATTGATACATAATAATCAACCAAAGAACATACAAGACAGTAATAGTAAATATAATGTTTATAATATGCATACCATGATCACAACTATGATTAAAATAAGAATAAATATAAGACAGACTTAGATGATACAAAAAATCCAAATCTGTAGAAAAATAAAGACAATTTCCTCCTACTCAAAGCTAAAATTATTTATATATGTTTTTCAGTTCAGTACACTTTTATTAAGTGTATTTTCTAATATTAGGTTGTATCCCAACAACACAGTGTGTGAGAGGCTTGGTACATATTAGCAAACACAATAGAAAAAGGTTGCAGTGCTCATGAAATTTAAAGTAAGCAATTAATTATAAGAATTTGCTCAATATCCTTTGTGTTTTCCCATCACACTTAGATTCAAGTCTAAATCTTTTACCAAAATCCTTAAAAACTGAAGTATCTGAACAGTGCCCATATTTATCATGAACATGTATTTTATGGTATATAAATTTGGTGTGAATTTAATTTGTACTATGCTTGATGTTCTTGTTGAAATGAGCTAAGTTTTTCTTATTCTGATTGCCTTTGTCTTTAACTTGCCTATGTCACTGTTTGCTCACATAGTGGGAGGACTGATTCTTTATTGTACTATACAGCTCAGATTAAATATTACTGCATCAAGGACAACTTCACTTACCAAACAATTTAAACCCTAAAACCGAAACAAAAAATCCAAATCCCCATCCTCAATCCTACCATGCTATGATTTATATCATCCATACAGAGATTGTTACATTACTTGCTTGTTTTTCTATCCCTGCCTGTTACTGTAAAAGCACCAACACCCACATATACTTTCTTATTTACTGTTTTGCTTCCAGCACTTAAAATAAAGCTAGAAATTTATTAAGTTGCATAAACACATTGTTTAAAGCACAAATAAATTAGTGAATTCATATTTATGCCTTTCTTACCAAAAGACAATCAAAGCAATTTTGTAAAGAAACTTAATTACTATTCCATTACTGCTTTGTCAAAAGTTATACAAAATAAATACACTAATTTTTTTAATTGACAAACTGATAAAGAGATGAAAAGTAAAAAGACTCATTTCTGAATGGCCTGAGGTCACATAATCGTTTCCCCTCATTTTTAGCTTTTAAATTGCATGATTATTAGAATTATTCCTACACATATAATAGGCTTCTTTGCATGTGGGTATTTTGAGATATATTTAATTCAGAATTATAAATCACTAAGGGAAGTGATTTATGTAAATTAGAATTTATTAGCATATATTAAATTATTTTCCCTACAACTCAAGCAAACAGAAGAAGTCAAATGTATCAAGTTGGTTAAGAAAAAATAAAGGAAAGCAATTTGCAAATAATCTCATTATTATGTTTATAAATAACCAGAAATGGATAAATTCCAGGCTGTAGGAATCCTGTACCTTCATTGTAATTCAAATAGGTACAGGAGACCAGTTTTTCTTTGTTCACAATTCATAATCAACTTTATGGTTCAGCTTAGAGGCATTTTGCATATTACACTGGACAAAATGCATTTCATCAACATAAAAACTTTCATTAAGTGCTGTAAAAATTCAAGTTATTGGAAATGTCAAGTAACGTGTAGATATGAGAGTCAAGTATAATATTTAACACTCAAAATAGCTTCAAATCCTGATTTTCCCACTCAGTGGTTTTAGAAGAATATCCAATTTATCTCAACTCCATGAGGCCTGGATTTCTTACAAATAAAAAGGAAAAGAATAGCCTACCCTTGTTTATATAGTTGCTGTGAATTGCAATAAAATTCATGTGTTATACCTAATATATAAATAATAAGCACTAAGAAATACTCCTCTTCACCATTCAAATCTCTCCTACTGCAGAAGATGAAGTGATCTCTAGTGCAAGGACCTGAAGATGTATACTTCTTGGGTCCTTTGATTCCTGACTGGGTTACCTGGAGCACCCTTGCAATGCTCCAGGTTTTTACTTGGCAGTCTCTGGAGACAATATGGTGTCAGAGATTGAACAGGGTTTTGGTCACATGCATTCATATGAATGAATTCTTGTACACTGTCTGATCTCTTAAAATATTTTTTAAGGGCCTTAGTTTCTGGTGCCAACCCTTATGACACTCAGGGCCTATACTTGGCTTGTGTTGAATAATGACCCCATCCAGGGCTCAGGGAACTATATATGGGACCCAGTATTTGAAATGGATCATGTCCATTACAGATATAACAGCCACCACATTTGCATACAAGGCAAGTTCCTTACCTCTGTACTATCTTTCTCTCTCTGGTACATACAATGCATATCTAATCAGTTAATTCTGGTGATCAAAAATAACCTAGGTTCTCTCAAGTGCACAGAAGATTAGTTCACTTTCATTAGAGAAACATTTGAGTTTTTTATATCTTCACCCTCATTATTTTCAGCCAATTATCTTCAGCCTCACCTCTTCATCAGGCTTAAAGTTTAAAGTTTTATAATTTCCCCTTATCTAATCTGACAATCACTAGGACAGATTTTTTTGTCACATGATTCATTTTTATCCACTAGTTTTCAAGAATAAATCAAGATCAAAAAAACCTTAAAGTTAGCATTCAGGAATTTATTCTAGGAGTTATTAAAAAATCACTATCTGATATATTTTTAATTGCCAATATCTTTGTGAGAAAAAGAATGACTTTAAAAAATCTTATTACAGTTGTCAACTGTACAAATTTTAGACATATTTGAGCAGTGGGTTGATCCTAAATTTATTGATCTGGTCAAAATTAAAAAAAAATTGTATGGAGAGTGGAAAAGTAAATAATTGGAGTAAAACAAAAAGCTTTGAATTTTAATATAATATTTTCAGTTAGACATGTTTGAATTTTTTTAGCTTTAATAGTTTTCAAACTAAAAATGGCATATAAATAATAGCGGAATGTAGAAGTATATATTTATCACCTCTGTTGGCATATTTTCTAATTACATTCTGCAATTCTATCTTTTCACATATTAAAGACTAATTACATTTCTAATGGTATAATTATCCTCATATTTTCATATCAACACTTATTTCATTTTATATTAAAATATGCCTATATCAGAATATTAATTTTCATCCCATATAAACTCAAATTTAACCTGATGCTTTTGTTTCTCACTACCATTCCTTTCCTCCCCATTGAATAACTCTTTCCAATATGTTAGAAAAACTTTCATCTGGGATACAGATTCTCTGAAAAAAGCATCACAGAGAGGTGATCACTAATTGTAGATCCTAAAAAATATAAACAAATAAAAACTTTTCTGCTATTTGTGGTGTGTTCTGCATAATTGCATAAGATCCTAAGTGAATGTTACCCATATTTGTAACTGTGATTTTAATATATTGATATAAATTGCATAGCATCATATGGCAATAGAATCCATGGCTTATTGCACTATAGTTTCTTTAGTTTGGGTATAGAGGGTTTCAATAACTTTTACAGGAGCTTAGATAAAGGATCACTATTGTGCAGTTTGTTTTGCATGTTACCTTGGGCCTCTGGAATGAACCCAGAGCCACGGCAGAGCCTGGCAAGCTACCTGTGGTGTATTTATATGCCCCAAACAGTAACAATAATAGAACTCATTCCCACAAATGGAGATGTTACTGGCATCCACTCGAGCAAATTGATGAACAATCGGAAGACAAGTGACAAGTGACATCTATAAATAGCTTATAAAACATGTGTTTTTAGAAGTTTCATTTGAGAAAATGTTTGTATGCATCAGAATCTTCTTATTACTTAGCATTACCATCGAGGTAAAAAATATGTTCAATGCATAAGTACCTCCTCTAACTCTTAACATTTAAATGGAAAATACATTTTCTAAAGCTAGAATTATGATCTCTATTCTCTCATTCTTCTTTTACTCGTGAAAATAATTTAAAAATAGCAGTGCCCAGGGGTCACTAGGTGACACTCAACTAAGCAATCTGACAATTCAATGCTGTAAGGTGTTTCTGGGCTATGTGGAACTGAGTAACACCAGCATCACGCTCTAAATGTTCAGGGGTCAATGTAGTGCCACAGTTCTATTTTGAGGTCTTATGGCATGAAAATACATTTGCCTCTGATACATGAGCTATTTCCTTAAACCAAAATTATGTTTAAGCCATAAATGAAATAAAGTTCTGCTTTCAATTACTTGATCATAAGTAATAAAAATACATAATATTTGAAGTACACCTCTTTTTATCCTGATATCTGGAACAAGAGTGCAAAGCAAGCACCCTATCTGCTGCACTCTTTCCTACACAGGAATATGCATTTTTCACTATCACTATCTATCACTATCTTCCCATTCATCATATATTTGCTAGAGCGAGCACCAGTAATATCTCCATATGTCCTGTCTCATGCTAGTAGAACCCAAAGGCATCTGCTTGCTTCAGGAACATAAAGAGCCTCAAACCATTATATTAGGTCATCGGAATGACCTAATATAAATGTTACTGGTATTTGGCATATCAAATACGACACAAGCAGCTTGCCAGGCTTGCCGTGCCAGTGGCATACTCTTGTAGTCACCTCTAAATAAAGCATTTATTGATGAACCGGGCTGTTATAGTCTGGTCTGCTGGGGGCAGTTGTGATGAGAGGAAAGTCCGGATGTGGAAAATGGCAGCCCCAATGGAGTCGGGGGTGTCGTCTGGCTTGTTTGAGGCTCCGCTGGGGTGGCAGTCCAGGGCTAGAACCCACCATGCCTCCCAAGTGCCTCATGAGCGGCTAGGTACAGGGAGAGCAAGTAGCAGCTCTGCCCCATGTCTGAGACTCTCTGGTTCAGCATACCTGGGCTGGATTGAAAAAAAAAACTGCTGCACGGTGGGTGTTGATGATCTGGGCTGTGATAGTGTGGTCTGCTGGCTTGTTGTGAGGCTCTGCTGGGGTGGCAGTCCAGGGCTAGAACCCGCCATGCCTCCTGGACGCCTCATGAGCAGTTTTTTTTTTCAATCCGCCCAGGTATGCTGAACCAGAGACTCTCAGACATGGGGAAGAGCTGCTACTTGCTCTCCCTGTGCCCAGCCCCTCATGCATTTTTACAGTATAAAACTATATTGTATAATTTTCCTAGATGCTAATATATATTCATTAATTATTTAGTGCTTATGATACATATTTGGCTTTATATACAATAAAACATAACAGTTAATACTCTGAAAAATACTGATGTAAAACAGATAAAGATAATGATTCTTAAATACTTAAATTAGGTTCTGAATTTACTCATCAGTTGCACTATGCTCATGCCATAAATTGATCATATCCAGGTGACTTATATTTCTAAGCCATGATAACAAAAGCAGGCATAAGAGAGAGGTGAGGAGTGACTGGATCCACATAAGTTTTATATATTTATTTTTTTACATATTTTATAATACCACTGTGAGATAAAAAATTGCAAAGAAATTCATGGATGACTTTCTAGCACCCATCCCTCTACCATTGCCCATTTACCACCACCAATGTCTTCTGATTTCCACCCGTATATCAGCCTGACTCTATGGAAGGCAATTTTACCTCTTCTCTCTCTCTTTCTCTCCCTCTCTCAGTCTCACTCGCTCCCTCTCTCTCTCACTCCCCTTTTCTTACACATTGTGGCTTGCAATACATACATTTAGAGGTTATCATGTGTATTCCTTTGGCTATATTAAATTCTCAGTTGTAGGTTAGTATTATCATTTCAAACTATTATTATCACCCCATTCTCATCTCTGTTTTACTAATCTCGGACTCCCACATATTTGCGGTTGATTGCACCCATTGACAAGACCTCCTGATCCATATTTCCTGGTCTTGGATATTGGTATTATATATATATATATATACCACATATATATATGTATATACCACAAATAAATGCAGTCATTCTATACTGTCCTTTTCCCTCTGCCTAATTTCATTCAGCATGATCCTCTACATTTTCATCCATTTATAGGTATGTTTTATAACTTCTTTTCTCCTAACAGCTGCATAACTTTCCATTGTGTAGATGAATCAAAGTTTCTTTATCTAGTCATCTGTTCTAGGGCAATCTGGTTGTTTCCAGATTCTTGCTATTATGAATAGTTTTGCTATGAATATGAAAGTGCAGATAGTGTTTCTGTTGTGTGTTTTTGGCTTCCCAGGTTGGGGTCAAGTGGGAGCTTAGTTTCCAGTTTTTGGAAGAATGTCCATATTGATTTCCCAAAAGGCTGCACCAGTAGACATTCCCACAAACAATGGATGAGAGTCCCTTTTTCCCTGCACCAACACCAGCACTGGTTGTTCTTGCTTTCTTGGATGTGTGCCAGTCTCTGTGGTGTGAGATGATACCTCATTGTTGTTTTGATTTGCATCTCCCTGTTGATTGTGATGAACATTTTTTCATATGCCTTTAGGCCATTTGAATTTCTTCTCTGTTGAAGTTTCTGTTCATTTCTTCTCCTGAGTTTTTGATGGGGTTGGCTGTTTTCTTCTTGTAAAGTTGTACCAGTGCCTGATATATCCAGGATAGTAAGCACTTATCAGATGGGTATTGGGTGAATATTCTTTCCCAATCTGTGGACTGTCTTTGAATCTTGGTAACCATTTCTTTTGAGGTGAAAAGTCTTTTTTTGCTTCATCTAGTTCCATATGCTTATTTTTTCTTTCAATTGCTTTGTTAGTGGTGTTGCATCTTTGAAGATTCCTTTAGCTTCAATGTCTTAGAGGATTTTTCCTAAGTTTTCTTCAATATGCTTATGGATTCAGGTCTGATATTGAGAACTTTAATCCACTTTTTTTTTACACATTTTGAACTGACTTTTGTGCATGGTATTAGAGAGAGGTCCAAATTTATCTTTTTACATGTAGCTGACCAGTTTTCCCAGCACCACTTGTTTAAGAGGTCTGAAATTCAGAAAATCATATTTTTGGTTTGTTCAGAGACTATGTTTTTTTTAAAGGTGGGTGGACTGAAATATAAGATACTTTTGAGTCCCTACATTCTAGGCTAACTTTAAGATAAGAATTTTTATACATAATCAATAAAGGAATTAATTCATGTAAAGCTATTTGCTTTGCATTTTATAATCAGCACTTACCTAACACCAATTATTGATTACCAGATAAACTTCTAAACATTCAGATTTTTAAAATTACTGTATTTTACTTACTTTGTTTCTACTTTTTTATATTTAAATGTATTCTATATTCTATGAGGTAGTCCCAGTCATTTTTAGAAGAAAAACTGAAGCCTACAGTAAAGTAAAAATGAGTTAAGAAAGTCAGTAATTTCCTTATTGATCATGTACTAGAGTACATGAGAGGAGCACTCACACATACAATCAAAAGCTAAAATTTTATTAGTGTATTGTACTTTTCTAAGATAATTTTTAATTGTCCAAATGATTATGTGTTTGTAGGAAAAGTATAATCTCATGGTTAATTCTGAAGCATAGGACTTGTGCACAAATGTTTAGAATACTAATCATCACTCCAAAGAACGAGTAAATAAAATATCACTAATAATTGTCGGGCGCTCCGCCGGGTCCCGACAGTGCCGGGAAGCGAAGTTCCCTTCTACCTCCGGCCGGCGAGGAATGGATGAATACTCAGGAATCCGATGCGATTTTAAAAAGACTTTACTTATCACAGGTTCAGGCATACAAATCAGCAAAAGGAAAAACCCGATGCTTAGGATTCCAGGCTAGGAACCCCAGCCACGTGTAGGCCAAGATGGCGACCACCACGTGCAAAGGCTTTGGGAAAGGAGAAGAACACTTCCAAGCAGGGGACCGCCGCTCACAGCGAGCAACAGCCCCCAAAGAAGCGCAGGAGAGTGAAAACCGGCTAGTTTATACCCATGCAACTCAGGCCTTCCTCCCATTGTTATGGAAAGCAGGGAGTGTTAAATGTCCTTAGATAATCCCTCCCTGCACCTCACCTGAGGCCCTTTAGTGTGCTAATGTTTTGAGCCAAATGCCCTTAAAGGAGTCCTGCAACAACTCCCCTGATTAGTTTACTAATAAAAATTGAAAAGGTAAGAAATATTTAGTAATGTACAGAAAATTAAGATAAGAAAAAACAATTCAATTACAAAATGATAATACATGTTACTTTAGGATCCTAACTTGTTTTTGGACCCAAAGCAAAGTTCAAGATAAAGTGTTTTTAGCTGTCTGATTATAACGGACTATAGTTTGCACTGTCCATAATTTGTGAGAGTCAATTTGCTATATTTTATGTAAAGTCGGGTGTCTGGAACAAAGTCTGTGGGGCTACTTCTGGAACAGCAATAGCGGTGATCATATGAGTATGAGTCTCTGGAGAGCAGCGGTCAGGAACTCGTTGAATTGTCAGGAACACTGGATTGGGTTTCAGGAACACTGGAACAAGTATCTCGAATTCTGGAACAGGAGTCTTGAGTGCTGGAACAGGTGTCCGGAACATCGGTGTGTGATATCTTGAACTCTGGAACAGGAGTCTTGAGCGCTGGAGCAGGTGTCTGGAACATCGGTGTGGGCGTCTTGCAGGGCTTCTTCAGCAAGGGAACATTGGCACCGGTAACTGTACCTGTAGCTTAGGCGAGACAAAAACACTTTTCGAGGTTAATCACAAGTAGAGATTTTAAGGCTCTGTAGGGATCCAAGTCTGGGATGGAGAGAAGAATATAAAGAAGCTCCAACATGGGTGGAGCAGGGAAATAAGTATGAGAATTGATGATTTTAAAATTGATAAATCTAGTGGATCAGCAGTGGAGTTGATGAATGTAATAGAGGTTTGTAGTGGTCAGAAATTGAGAAGGTAGTAGTTGAGACATAACATAGACACAACATTAATCACAAACATAATGGTGGCCACCACATGCACACACACGCACACATACATTTGATCGATCAATATCTTACAGCTGTATATGTGACCCATTTAGGGTGATAAATGGTAACGAGTCAAGCGCTTCATAAATATAAAGCCGGCAAATGATGGTGAGAAAGTGTCTTTTCCTGTGAATAGAGCATTGGGAAAAATTAGTTTTGCAAATTATTAAATTTTTAGCGAGCACTGTTTTAGGAGTCTCGGAGTATTGAGCACTGTAAGCGCAGGTTTACTGGATTCAAATATCTCATCCTGTGAACAGAATCATTAGAAAAACAATTTTTCATTGATTTAGCAAACATTTTTGTAATGAGCACTGTGATCAGAGTCCACCCATTTTTCCACCTTTTTTTTTGTAAGAAAGAAAATATTTAGGCTGTAAGGCAAGATATTAGACATGAACCATGATCACAGACTGCAAAACAAGATCATTATTAAAAGGAACCAATCCAGGAAGTTTAAACAGCAACTTGCAATTTAAAATTTAAGACTTTATATTGAAAGAATTAGTTGTTTTCTGATTCTTGGAGAATTCTAGTCTTAACAAGTCGCAGAGGGACCCAGAGTTTCTTGGCAGGGTTATCGTCTGTAGAAATGAAAGCATAGCCTCTTCCCGAATGAGGAGGTGACCTGCAATCCATTTATCATCAATTTTCACCCAGATAGGTGAATTGACTGTTTTTTAGTTTGCATATCTTCTTGAAAGTGACATTCAGCCGCGGTATAGGGATCTCCTTGAGGTATATTTAAGAAGTTTAAGGTGAATAATGTTAAAGATAAAGAATCCATTGGAGGCATGCTTGTTTTTCGTTGCTTTAATAGCTGAGTTTTAAGTGTTCTGTGGGCACGTTCAAATATTGCTTGTCCTTGTGGATTATATGGAATTCCTGTAATATGTTTGATCTGCCATTCCTCGCAAAAGGATTTGAAGGTTTTGCTGGTGTAAACAGGACCATTATCTGTTTTTATGGTATGGGGAATACCCATGACGGAGAAGCACTGGAGTAAAAATGAACAAACAGATTTAGCTCTTTCAGACGTCATAAGGAACAGCCCATATGAACCAGGAATATGTATCGATGACCACATGAAGGAAAGGTTTGTTGGGAAATAAGTTAGTATGAGTTATATCCATCTGCCACAATTGGTTTGTCTGTAAACCTCGAGGGATTTGCTCCTGCTACATGAGATGTACAATGTAAAGGAGCACAGACAGGACAGTTGCGGACAATTTGTCTAGCTTGTCTCCATGGGATGCCATGGTGTACATGAAGGCGGCGGGCATTTGTATGTAGAATCTGGTGCTCTTCCTCAGCTGATTTAAATACTGGTGCTGCCAAGAGATCTGCTGCTTCGTTTCCTCGAACCATTGGCCCGGGAGTTGGCTGTGAGAACGGATGTGGGAGATGTATATAGGGAATGTTCTATTTCGGAGGAGATCTTGTAGTTTATGGAGCAGCTCCTGAATTATAGGATTATGGGCATTTAAAGAAGCAGTGACAATTCCAGGAAATAAACCAACTACATATGCAGAATCACTCACCACATTACATGGGCCAGATACATGGGATAGTAAATGTATCAGGGTGGCGAGGTTCCACTTGTTGGGCAGATTTATAATTTGTATGCACAGTAGTGGTCAACGAAGGACCTGTAATTCCACCCCTTCCTGATGAGGAGCCATCAATATAATACACTGGAGCATCAGGAATGGGAGAGGGAGGCGGACAATGGTGGAAATTATAAAAGGTGTCCTTTTCAGAAATTCCCAGGTTTTTCCAGCTGGGTAATGATAAGATATTTCTCCTGAAAAATCTGCTAAAGCTCTCTGAAGGATTTCACTGAGTGGTAAAACAGCTTCAATTTCTTTTTTAGGGTCAGGTAGTACAATTCCATGGGGATCATGTCCAAGTAATACTTGGGTTCTTGATCTTCCCTTAATTATAAGGTTAGCTATCATCTCAAGGTAAGGTGTAGCAGTACGATTCTGCTTGTTATGTAAGTAAACCCATTCTAACGGTCCAGATAATTGGGCTATAGCAGCAGTTGGAGACTCGGGAGTGTTGAAGACCAAGAACCATACCTTTTCTCCGGGATTAAATCTGGAGAGGTAAGATTTTTGAAGCCGATTCATGAAAAAATCTAATTCCTTCTGAGCTTTAGGAGTTAGCTGCCTTGGGCTATTTAAAGCAGGATCACCTTCAAGGGTGTGGAACAGGTTACTGAGCTCACAGTTAGGAATACCAAGGGAGGGCGCACCCAGTTGATATCCCCAGCAGTTTTTGAAAATCATTCAAGGTTTTGAGCCCTTTCTGACTAATGGAGATCTTTTTGAGGGCGCACTGTAGTGCGGTCAAGAGCATAGCCCAAATATTCATATGGAGGCTGCATCTGGATTTTCTCCGAGCTACTTGTAAGCCAGCCTCTGGTAAAACTGTCATTACATCATTATATAAATTCTGGAGATCTCTGGAATTATCACAAGCTAGCAGGATATCATCCATGTAGTGGATGATGTATGCACCAGGAAATTTAGCACGAATGGGTCGCAAAACCTCATCAACAAAGTGTTGACACATCGTAGGTGAATTAGTCATTCCTTGGGGCAATACTGTCCACTGAAACCTACGTAAAGGACCTTTATGATTAATGGAAGGGACTGAAAATGCAAACCTTTTCCGATCATCTGGGTGGATAGGTATGCTGTAAAAGCAGTCTTTTAAATCTATGATAATTAGTGGCCAATCCTTAGGAATTGCTGCTGGAGAGGGGAGCCCAGGTTGTAGGGCTCCCATGGGGACCATAGTAGAATTTACATTTCTTAAGTCAATCAGCAAACGCCATTTGCCTGATTTTTTCTGTATTACAAAAACAGGAGAATTCCATTCTGAAAACGTTTCCTCAATATGTCCTAATTTCAGCTGTTCTTCCACTAGATTTGTTAGCGCCTCTAACTTTTTGGTATTGAGGGGCCACTGTGGTGTCCATATAGGTTTGTCAGACTTCCACTGAATACGGATAGGTAGTGGGCGCTAACCACAGCGGCCCCAATTAAAAGGGTTACTCCTGGTGTTAGGCTTATTATGGAGAGCTGGAATTGGTGCTCGACGGGATTGGACCGAGGTATGTGGATTACTGCCCCCCACTGCTCCAGCATGTCTCGACCCCATAAATTTAAAGGCATAGGGGCTATATAAGGCTGGACCATGGCTACATTCCCTTCAGGGCCAATACACGGCAGCCACCTGGCACTCTGTCGGAGAAGAGAGGAGGAGATATTGCCTACCCCGCTCAGGCTATGGGATACTTTCTTTAGGGCCCAGTTAGAGGGCCAATACTTGGTGGAGATTATGGATATGTCTGCCCCTGTATCCAACATGCCTTTGAATTTCCCTTTTATAAATTTCGATGGGTATAACCGGCCGCTTGGCCTGAGAAATTCTGGCAGTGTACCCAACTAGATAGTTAGCAGGTGGCTGGTGGGCTTGGTTCTGTGTGGCTGCACAACCAACAATGAAGTTGGCAGAATGGTTGGTACTGTTTAAGCCACCAGCTGTAGGGTGTTCGGACTGACTACACGGATCCTCAAAAAATAATAATAGTTTAGCAAGTGGTTCCCCTTTTTAAAAGTCCATTTAGTTGGCACAGATATTGACAGTATTATCTCTCCATGAGATTCAGGATCCAGAAGTCCGAAATGCACCATAATTCCCTTAGAATTTCAGCCAATCGCTCCCCTGAATTAAACCCATACTACCTGGGGAGCAGGTCCTTTTATCCCTGTTTTTAGCATGTAGGGGTCTTGACTTGGGTATATTGCTTGACAGTCTTAGGGCAGAGAATGTCGGAGACTGCCACTGCCCTGATGGGGTAGGCCAGAGAGCATTTATTGACTGTAATTCTGTGGATTCTGATTCGGAGGATACTGGGCAGGTGGAATGAAGGAGAGTGCCCTTGGATTCAGCTGGGCCTGGGGCTGGCCCCCACCCAGTTTCCCGCATTAGGGGAGGAATAGATGTTATTTGAGCCTGCGGAGCTTGTGGAACCTGGGAGGGGGTCCATGTAACATTTCCTATAAAGGGATTATTAGAATGTTGCCCTGTATTGATAGTTTTAGAAGATGGGCAATCTCTGGGGTGTGTCCCTTCTTTCCCGCAGCTAAAGCAGGTTATCTGTCCAGATGAAGCCTGAGGCTGACTTCGCCTCCAAGACCGACAGTCTCTGGCCCAATGTTTTCCTTTTTCTGCACCTTGGGCATGGTCCAGGTGGGGCCCTTCGAGGGGTGGAGCTGCGATTATTAGAATAGTTTCTCCGATTATTGTTTATCCTTTGAAGTTTATTGTTTCTCCCCCTAGAGCTGTCTGACTTGTTTCTCCCCTAGAGCTGTCTGACATTTCATCCCTCTCCTGATCCTCCTGCTGTATGGGATAAGCCTCTATATCATCCTGTGTTTTATGGGAGGGTTAAACCGACGTTTCTACAGGCCTTTAGATACCCCATGAGGTCATCCTTTTCCCTAATACCATATAGTAATGCTCGACATTTTTGATTAGCATTCTCATATGCTAAGTTTCGTTTTAGGATTTCTTGAGTGGTTGGGTCTTGAACCTGTCTTTTGGATTGTTTCACATAATCTCCCAACAAAATCAAAGTATGGTTCATCACGACCCTGGTAAATTTTCGTATAGCTACCTAGAAATTCTGGGTCGGAACCTACTCTTTCCCACGCCTTTAATGCTGTCTCCCGAGCGAATTTTAAAATAGGTTCAGGTAATGTCGCTTGTTTTGCTTTCTTTTTCCATTCACCTTCACCTTTTAGCATGGCAAAAGTTATAGTATGGCCTGATTCCTTTTCTCTTAAAGTGTCAATATTCTGGTTAACCCCATCTGCATACCACATATGCCATTGCATGTACTGTGATTTGTTTAGACAAGTATCGGCTACCGTTTCAAAGTCTCCCAATACCCACTGACTACTTTCGCTCCAATCAGCTAAATATTTTAAAGTATAAGGACTTGATATTCCAAACCTGTCATAGAAGCCTTCCTAAACGGGGTTATTGCCTCAATTTTTTAAGTCTTCATGAATCGGTTTTACTTTCTTAGATTGGTCATGAGAAAAGATTGCTGGGCTTTGCTCTTTGACTCGAGCTAATCTGTTTCTCCCCTTCTTCCTCATCAGAGCTTGTAGTATCTGGCAGAGGAACATCTACCCCATTGAGGGTATTAACTCTGGGGAGATTTTCAGCTTGGGAATTTGCCTCCTCTGGGTTTTTCCTGTTCCTCCTCTAAGTTATCAGCCACATTAGAATTCTTTTTAGATTTTTTGCTGGGAATGTATACACCTTTTTTCAAGTCTACAGTTTTGGGGCGTGTTTGTGAGCGGCTTTTAGTTGGTTCACGCCTCAGTATTGGGTATGCGCTAGGTCCTGATTGATAAGTTATGAAATCAGAAATCTCCCTGCGTCACACATCCATTTCTTGGTTTAAGTTTTCAAGTTTCCTATATGTTTCTTCCTTTTGTTCTTTCAATCTTATGTGAACTTCGAAAACCTCCTCTTTCTGTCCATCTATTCTATCTCTCTGTCTGTCAATTTCTTCCTCTAAGATAATGCTGATTTTATCGATATCCTTCTTCTGCTCTTCAAACTTTACTTCAAATTTTAAATCCTGTTTAATAATTTTACTTTCCTGTTCGTCTAATTTTTCTTTGAATTTTTAAATCCTGTTCTTCTAATTTTTCCTTGAATTTTAAATCCTGTTCTTTTAATTTTTTCCTCAAATTTTAAAATCTGGTTAATAATTTTACTTTCCTGTTCTTCTAATTTCTTTTCAAATTTTAAACTCTGTTTAATAATTCTGTCCTCAAGCTTTAAGACCAGTCTACCTGTAGCTTTATGATCCTCACTTATTTCTTCAATCGCTGAGTAAATCTAGTCCCTTAAGATTGCATTCAATTTATTACTTTCTTCCCTCTCTCTATTAAACATTGTCCTTACGCAAAGGTACAGTTTAAAAATCGCAAGGACCCAGATGATTTGTGAAAAGATAGAGTAGTTCTCAGAAAGGAACTTTATGGACTGGGCTATGTATGGTTCTGGGCCAATAAAAGATACAATGTACCTATACCATGAGATATCCATCATTTTACTCACGGTTCGGAGTCAGATGATCTCTGTCCGATGATAATTAGACCAGACGATGTTCGTGGTGCCCCACACAAGGGACGCCAAATGTCAAGGCGCTCGCGGGGTCCCCGACAGTGCCGGGAAGCGAGTTCCCTTCTACCTCCGAAGCCGGGCAGGAATGGATGAATACTCAGGAATCCGATGCGATTTTTAAAAGACTTTACTTATCACAGGTTCAGGCATACAAATCAGCAAAAGGAAAAACCCGATGCTTAGGATTCCAGGGCTAGAACCCCAGCCACGTGTCAGGCCAAGATGGCGACCACCACGTGCAAAGGGCTTTGGGGAAAGGAGGAAAGAACACTTCCAAGCAGGGCGACCGCTCACAGCGAGCAACAGCCCCCAAGAGCGCAGGGAGTGAAAACCGGCTAGTTTATACCCATGCAACTCAGGCCTTCCTCCCATTGTTATGGAAAGCAGGGAGTGTTAAATGTCCTTAGATAATCCCCTCCCTGCACCTCACCTAGGCTTTTAGTAGTGTGCTAATGTTTTGAGCCAAATGCCCTT
>JAJIBD010001446.1:0-141938 GCA_021461705.1 Cryptotis parvus | reverse complement strand
GTTTAATACAGCAGCAGTAAGAAAGGCGAACAAGCAGTGCCTGATAAAATTTCACAGCCATCCTAGGCTGCCAAAAGCGAAGGACTAAAATGACTGTCTGTACTTTCAATACACGTATTCTGGCATCGGAAGCATATATTGAGAATCTATGGTGCAAGCGCGAAAAGATCAAGTACGACATCATTGGTCTGACTGAGACGAGGAGGCGACAGTCGCATCATGCTGCATTTGACACCAGAGAAGAACTGTTCCTTGGAACATGTGAAGAAATAGGCGTCGGTAGCGTTGGTGTCCTTGCCATCACGAACATGGCCGTCATATTGATTCATGTGAATGCCTAACAAACCAGATAGGATGATTACACTTGAAGAGATGTGGCCCACTGACAGCAATTTCTATCTTCATTGTCTACGCATCAACATCCACATACAAAGGAGATGAAATTGAGAAATTCTACATGGAACAGGAGGAGTTCTATAAAAAAGATTACACCTTCTACAAGATCATAGTAGGTGATTTTAATGCCAAGATAGGATCGAGAAGATCAGCTGAGGAACTCCACATCGTGACCCATGGCCTAGAATGGAACAAACAGGGTGAAAGACTATCTGAGTTCATCATGTCCACCAAGACCATTCATGGGAACTCAGAGTTCCAGAAGGCTGAAGCAAAATGTTGGACATGGGAATCTGGTGGACAGTTCCACAATGAAATTGACCACATCATCTTCAATCGATGGTTTTGTCTAACTGATTTTGCTGTCGCACCCAAATTCCAAACAGGATTGGACCACCGTCTCCTTCGTGCAAAAATTTTACTTCCCACAACAGGGAGAAAAGGCTGCAAAGTTTAGGAAGAGAGCTCCCAGAACGACCACCTACTGGGAACTCTTTGGCACCATTGCAGCAAAAATGGGAAGATACCACCATTGGCGACATCAATGAAGAATATAACCGACTGGTTCAGCACATCCATGATTGTGTGAAGAATGCCAAGAGAGAGAAAAACACAATAGGATACCTGTCTTCAGAAACTCTCGAGCTCATTCGCCAACGTGGCATGACGCGAGCCTCAGGGAGACCAAATGCTAATGTCCAAGCTTGCTAAGTGGTGCAGAGAAGCGAAAAGAAGACCTCAAAGACAGAAGAGCAGAAATACTGGAAGATGCAGCAGAAGCCAGGGAAAAGTATTCGCACTGCCCGCCTGTCCTCCAACAACTATAAGACCAAGATGACTGCCCTCAGACGCCCTGATGGGTCTATCACATCTTCCAGAAATGCAATGGAGAAGATTATTTAGGACTTCTGCTCAAATCTCTTTGATAGCCACATCCACCTGCCCACATACCAAATTCCACAGGATGGATATGTCATTCCCAACATTCTCCCTTCTGAAATTCGACATAACATCTCGTTGGTAAAGAAGGGAACAGCACCAGGCCCAGACAAAGTCAGACCAGAACACCTGAGGAATCTGCCGTCGGTACTCATCAATACACTAGCTCGGCTCTTCACACGCTACCTGTCTGAATGCAAGGTGCCCTCCCAATGGAAAACCAGCAGGACAGTTCTACTGTTCAAGAAGGGAGACATTCATGACATCGACAACTATTGCCCCATCTGCCTGTTGTCCGTCATCGACAAGCTGTTTACACAAGTCATCAGAACAGGATTGGCAGAACAGTAGATGAAGGCCAACTATGAGAGCAAGCTGGCTTCCAGAAAGGATTCAGCACAATCCGCCATATCCACACAGCAACCAGGCTCATTGAGGTTTGTGGGGGAGTACAACATGCCACTCTGTCTCACGTTCATTGATTTACAGAAAGCCTTTGATTCTGTGGAGACTGAAGCAGTCATAGAAGCCTTAGCCAAACGGATGTTCAAACCCAATACATCAAGATCCTTCGTGAGCTGTATTACGGATTCACCACTAGGATCTCACCATTCTACAAAGAAGTGATCATTGATGTCAAAAGAGGGGTTCGATAGGGGCGATACCATTTCACCAAAACTCTTCAGCGCCACCCTCGAGAACATCATGCGACAATTAGAATGGCAAGGAATGAGAGTGAAGATAGATGGTCTGCAAATACACCACCTCTGCTTCTCTGATGACATCGGTCTAATAACACCAAACATTAGCCAAGCGGCACAAATGCTGGCTGACTTTGACCGAGAATGTGGAAAGATAGGTCTACAGCTGAATCTGAAGAAAACTATGTTCATGAAAAATGAACTAGTTCCAGAGGTCCCATTCACTCTCAATGGAACAAACATCTCTGAATGCAGCAGTTATGTGTACCTAGTTCGAGAAGTCAACATGATGAACAACCTAAAACCTGAGCTGCACAGGAGGAAGAGAGTGGCATGGAATGCCTTCAAAGGCATCAAAGAAATAGCTAAAAGGACAAAGAACTTCCCGGCTCCGGGCACATCTCTTTGACTCCACCTATTCTCCCTGCATTATCATGTGCATCAGAGACCTTGGCCCTACGAAAGCAGGATGAGAATGCTATTCGGATCTCCCAGAGAGTAATCGAAAGAGCTATGCTTGGAATATCACGCCTCACTCAAGTGAAAGAAGGAATCCAGAGCTCCGACCTCCATCTCTATTCCAGAATCAGGGATGCTGTCTCGTTTGCCAAGGCATGGAAAATCAGATGGGCTGGACATGTAATGTGATTAGGAGACAACCACTGGACTAGAGCCATTACCGACGGGTCCCACGGGATGTCAAAAGATCAATCGATGACTGGATAAAGAAGCTTTGGTACATCTACACAATGGAATACTATGCAGCTGTTAGGAAAAATGAAGTTATAAAATTTGCCTATAAATGGATGGACATGGAGAAGATTATGTTGAGCAAAATTAGCCAGAAGGGAGAGAGACAGATACAGAATGACTGCATTTATTTGCATGGCATAAATATATATATGTACACATTATGATACCAATATCCAAGGTCAAGTGAAACATATATCAGGAGGTCTTGTCAAAGGTGGAAATTATCACAAACGTGTGGGGAGTCAGAGTTTAGGTAAGACAGAAAATGGAACAGGGTGCTAATAATAGTCGAGGGTACTAATGCCAACCTAGAACTGAGCATTAAATAGAGGCAAAAGGATACACATGACAACCTTTTAATGTATGTTCTGTAATCCATAGTCTGGAAGGTAAGGAAAAAGAAAGAGAGAGAAAGGGAAAGAAATAAAGAACCTGCCATGGAGCAGGGCTGGGGAAGGGGGTGGGAACCGGGGATGTTGGTGGGGGGAGATGGGCACTGGTGGAGGGACGGGGTGCTGAAACACTTTATGACCAAAACCCAAACATGAACTTTTAATTGTATATCTTTTTTATTTGTATATCTCACGGTGGTATAATAAAATACTTAAAAAAAAAAGATCATGTGGCCGCCCACCTACAAGATGGTCAGACTTCCTTGTCAAGACCCTGAAGGAACAGTTTGAGGCTCTTCATATTCCTGAATCAACCAGATGCCATTGGGGTACATTGGCACGTGATAGGTTCCAATGGAAATAGCTGGCTCCCACTCGAGCAAATCGATGAATAATGGGATTCAAGTGATCAAGTGATCAAGTGAGAATTATGCTTGAGGTGGGTTTTTTGTAGATGGCTTTAACTATATTGAGGAAGGTTCCTTCGATTTCCCATTTTATGTAGAGTTTTTTTTTAAAATCATGAATGGGTGTTGAATCTTGTAAAATGATTTCTCTACATCTATGATACGATCAAATGGTTTTGATTTTTTTTCTCTTATTGATGTAATGTATTTTGTTGAATGACTCGCTAATGTTGAAACATCCTTGCATTCTTGGGATGAATCCCACTTGGTTATGATGTATGATCTGATCTTTTTGATGAGTCTTTGGATTCCATTTGCTAGTATTTTGTTGAAGATCTTAACATCTCTGTATATCAGGGACAGTGATCTGTAGTTTTTCTTTTTTAGTGTTATCTCTGTCTGGTTTGAGTATCAGGGTGATATAAGCCTTGTAGAAGCTATTTGGTAGTGTTTCTGTTTCTCCTATTTCCTGGAAGAGCTTGAAAATGACTGGAAATAGGTTCTCTTTAATGCTTTAGAAGAATTCACTGGTTAATACATCTGGACCTGGGTTTTTGTGTTTTGGAAGACATTTAATTACTGTTTCAATTTCCTCAATGGTGATAGGATTATTCAGGTATTGCAGGTCTTCTTGTTTCAGTCATGGGAGACTATAGGACTTCAGGAATTTGTTCACTTCTTCCATGTTTTCTTGTTTCATGGCATATAGACTCTAAAATTATCTCTGATGAGTTTTTGAACTTTTTGTGGTTTCTGTTATGATGTCCACCGTTTCATTTCTGATTCTATTTATGTGAGATTCTCTCTTTTCCTTTCCTTATGAGCCTTGCAAGTGGTTTGTCTATCTTGTTTATTTTTTCAAAGAACCATTTCTTGGTTTCATTAATCTTTTGGATTGTTTTTTGGGATTCCTGCTCATTGATTTCTGCTCTAAGTTTTACTATTTCCTTTTTTTTTTCTTGAGTTGGACTCCCTTTGTTGGTCTTTTTCTAAGATTTTGAGCTGTGTGAAGTCAGGATTATTTATGTGAGTCCTTTCTTTCTTTCTGATGAATACTTGCAAAGCTATGAATTTTCCTCTTAACACAGTTTTTGCTGTATCCCACAAGTTCTTATAGTTAGTGTATTCATTTTCATTTTTTCCAGGATTTAGATTTCTCCTTTGATTTATTCTATGACTCTAGTTGTTTAGCAGTGAGCTGCGAATTTCCAGGTGTTTGCCTTGATTCTTTGTGTGTGTGTGTGTGTGTGTGTGTGTGTGTGTGTGTGTTTAACTTCCCTTTTCAGTGCATCATGGTCTAATAAAATAGTTGACACAATTTTATTTTTTTTTTTGCTTTTGGGTCACACCTGGCGATGCTCAGGGTTTACTACTGGCTCTTCACTTAGGAATTCCTCCTGTTGGTGCTTGTGGGACCATATGGGATGCCAGGAATCAAACCTGTGTCAGCCGCATGCACTGCAAATGCCCTCCCCGCAGTGCTATTACTCTGACCCCCAGTTGACACAATTTCTATCTTTTGATTTATGGAGGTATGTTTTATTTGACTTAGCATGTGATCTATCTTGGAGAATGTTCCATGTGCACTGGAGAAAAATGTGTATATGGCCCTTTGGGATGAAAAGCCCTGTATGTATCTACCAGCCCTCTTTCTTCCATTTCATCCTTTAGGAACAGTATTTCCTTGGTGAGTTTCAGTCTCATTGATCTATCATAGTTGACAGAGAAGTATTGAAATCTCCAACTACAATTGTGTTACTGTCATTGTCTTCTTTGAAGTCTATTAGTTATTTTAAGTATTTTGCCTGCCCTTCATTGGGTGCATATATATTTAGGAGTGTAATTTCTTCCTAATATACATATTCCTTAATTATCAAGTCACCATTATTGCCCCTTTTAAACTTT
This sequence comes from Cryptotis parvus, assembly GCA_021461705.1. NCBI lineage: Eukaryota > Metazoa > Chordata > Mammalia > Eulipotyphla > Soricidae > Cryptotis > Cryptotis parvus. Next base: position 136,445 of record JAJIBD010001446.1, on the reverse strand, counting down.
TTAAGCCTGAAGTCTATGTTGTCAGATACTAGTATGGCCACACTGGCCATTTTGGAAAGGTTATTTCTGTGGAGAATTGTTGTCCAGCCTTTGGCTTTGAAGCTGTGTTTACTCTGATTATTCAGATGCATTTCTTGTAGGCAGCAGGATATTAGATTCAGTTCTTTAAACCATTTTGCCACTCTGTATCTAATTGGTGCTTTTAGGACACTAATGTTGAGAGAGATTACTGTCATGGATTTTGTGCCACCTTTCTGAATAAGCTTGTAGATTTGGGGTTTATCATCTTGCAGTAGTTTCTTCAGTCCTTCTTTAAAATTGGGTTTCAGTCTATGAAATTCCTGAGCTGTTGCTTATCCATAAATTTGTGTATCTTTTCTTCAAATCTGAATGTGATTCTGGCAAGGAAAAGAATTCTTGGTGATGATTTCATTTCATTGAGTCTTTTCATGATACCTTACCATGTCTAGAGTCTTAGAGTGTTTCGTCTGAAAAATCTGCTTTTAATCTTATGGATGTTCCTTTGTATGTGTTTTCCTTCTTTGATCTTGCTGCTTTTAGTATTATATCTATCTATGATTATTGTCAATCTGATTAGGGTCTTGGGTTATTCTTATTTGGATTTCTTTTAGATGGTACCCTTCTGGCCTCTGCTCTTTTGTACCAGGAACTTCTCAGCTATGATGGCTTTGATAATTGCTTCTTCATCTGAGTTTTCCTCCTGTCCCTCTGGGACTCCAATCATTCTTATGTTATTCATTTTGGCTTCATCTTGGTTATATTTTGTTATTTGTTCATTTATTGTGTGTCTTTTTTCCATCTTCTACTGTTGTCTAGAAAGTCTTCGCACCTCATCTTGGAGCTCACTAATTCTGTCCTTAGTGGCTGTTACTCTACTATGGAGGCCTTCCAATGAGTTTTTAATTTCACCTATCACATTTTTAATATATACTATTTCTGCTTGCATTTTCCTTTCCATTTTCCTCACTTCCACTCTCATACCCTCTTCCATTTTATTGGCTCTGTGTTCCATTGCTTATTTGAGCTTCTTATACATCTTTAACTGCTCCCTTTGAAATTCCTTATTAAAGAAATGATATCAGCTCATCATTATGATTTGGTTCATCTTGGCAAGTGGCCTCGCTCAATGAACTTGGTGGAGTTCTGTTTGGTGGAGCTGCTTTACAAAAATGACCTTTGCAAGTTGCAAATTGTTTGTTCTTGAGTGAATAGGCAGTACAGTTAGGGTTGTTAATGGCTGTTCACAGAGTTTTGTGGGAGGTGGGGAATATTGAGGCTACTGTATCCTGGTACTTCTATGTAGTACATAACACCAACTAAATAAATTCGCGGCCTGCACGGTTTGAGTTATGGGATGTGAAACCTGCAAGAGTCCAATTCCCTTGTGCACTCTCCTTGGGGTTGTGGTTGGGTCTGGGCAGTGGGGGAATTCAGGACGTACCTGGATGGGGGTGGTGGAGACAAGTGATGGGTTTGTGCAGTGAAAGTGCAGGGTCCCAGTGGCGGAACTTCAGTGCTCCAGACCAGTGGGTGCCCTTTGCACTTGCCCAGGGTTGGGGTTAGGTCTGTCGGCGGGAAATTCAGAAAGAACCTGGTATGGGGGTGGTCTAAAAGTTATTTTTAAAAGAGTGACTTTTGGGAAGTAATCATACTGTCTTCCAATTCATACTATTACTCAGTCTTGTGCTATGTTTTTATTATCCTGAAGGAATTGTTTACGACCCTCTGATGCTGAAACACCAGTGTATTTGTGGCAATTCCACCACCCACCCAGAACATGCTGGAAGAATACAGAGCATCTGGTCACGGCTGCAAGAAACTGGGCTTCTAAATAAATGTGAGGTAATCCTTGAATTGGCCACACTCTTTTACTTACTTAAATAAATCATGTAAAGAGGCCAGTATTCATTTGGATAGTAGTGGAAAATTGTTAACCCTGTGGTACAAACACCAGGACTAATGAACTCTAGTATGACTATGCATTGTGCACACAGCAGGTACATAGTCAATGTGAATAAGCTGAACTGCCAGCTGCCAGATGGGTATGTGATATTACTGAAGAATATTATTGAATGCATGGTAGCCTTTTTGTTTTCAAAAAAGTATAAATGATTGATTTATTTCTGATACTCTGCAAACTCTTTAGAACTGACTAGTTATTTCTTACTTCAATAACAGTGTTAAGTTTCAAACAACTGTATGACAATTTTCTGTCATGGAAATAAATAGATGAAAAATCTTAATTATATTCTTCCTAAGAAAAATCACCCCCTTTCTTTTAATGGCCGTTATTTTTTGTTATGTATAGACATTTTCTTATTTCTTTATTCCTATTTTCCTATCACATTTTCCTATTTTCTTGTTTATTTTTATTTTTTTAAATTTTTCTCATCTTTCTTATATTTTTTCTTTTTCTATTTTTTCATTTTTTATTTATGGCCATCTTGAAATGCCCATATAGAGTTGTGGTAAAAATTTTGAATGCAGTTGTATTATCAACATTTCTTTAGAATAATTCCCTAAATTCCTTATACATTCCTCTCACATTTTTGGAGAAAATTGTTTCTTTAAGATTTCAAAATTTAAAAGCAAAGAAGAGAGACTCTCAGACATGGGGCAGAGCTGCTACTTGCTCTCCCTGTGCCCACCCGCTCATGAGGCACCCAGGGAGGCATGGCGGGTTCTAGCCCTGGACTGCCACCCCAGCAGAGCCTCACAACAAGCCAGACGACCCCCCTCGACTCCATGGGGGGCCGCCATTTTCCACATCTGGACTTCTTTCTCGCCATATCTCCACCCAGCAGACCAGTCTATCACAGTCCGGATCATCGACACCCACCCTGCAGCAGTTTTTTTTCTAATCCGGCCCAGGTATGCTGAACCAGAGACTCTCAGACATGGGGCAGAGCTGCTACTTGCTCTCCCTGTGCCCAGCCACTCATGAGGCACCCGGGAGGCATGGCGGATTCTAACCCTGGACTGCCACCCCAGCAGAGCCTCACAAGAAGCCAGAAGACCCCCCTGACTCCATGGGGGCCGCCATTTTCCATATCCGGACTTTTTTCTCGTCACACCTCCACCCAGCAGACCAGTCTATCACAGCCCAGATCATCGACACCCACCCTGCAGCAGTTTTTTTTTAATCCGGCCCAGGTATGCTGAACCAGAGACTCTCAGACATGGGAAAGAGCTGCTACTTGCTCTTCCCTGTGCCCAGCTGCTCATGAGGCGCCTGGGAGGCATGGCGGGTTCTAGCCCTGGCCTGCTATCCCAGAAGAGCCTAACAATAATCCAGACGACCCCCCCCACTAGTCCATGGGGCCCTCCATTTTCCACATCAGGACTTCCCTCTTGTCACAATTCCACCCGGCAGACCAGACTATCACAGCCCGGCTCACGTGACTGCTAGCGGCTGCACGGTTCTTCAATAAATGCTTTATTTAGAGGTGACTACAAGAATATGCCACCTGCACGGCATGCCTGGCAAGCTGCTCGTGGTCATATTTGATATGCCAAATACCAGTAACATTTATATTAGGTCATTCCCATGACCTAATATAATGGTTTGAGGCTCTTTATGTACCTGGAGCAAGCGGATGCATTTGGGTTCTACTAGCATGAGACAGGACATATGGAGATATTACTGGTGCCCGCTCTAGAATATAGATGATGAATGGGAAGATAGAGATAGTGTTAGTGAAAAGCAAAGAAGTTTAAAGTCAAAAGTTTTCTATTGTATACTTTGCAAATTTGCCTCAGCAAGCAGCCAACTGATTTAGTTGCTATCCTTTTCCTAGTCTTTTTATCTTTTTAAATTTATTTTTTAAAACACAGTGATTTACAAAGTTTTTCACAATTCAATGGTTAGAAACTTTTCAATCCCACCCTCAGTGTGCTCCCACCACCATTGAAAACCCTTATTACCAACCACCCCACATCCCCATAACCGTTTCCCTAGCTGGCAATTATTTTTTGACCATTACAGCCCATATATGAAATGGCATTGGTAAAATCATGATCTTTTCTGGTTGTTATGTGCAATTCTGGACCATTTGTGTTCTTGCATTTCTAGAATGTAGTGGGATACATAGGTGCAGTGGTGGGATATTCTACTAGTCAACCACAAACCCCCCCACCACTGCACCTATGGACAACTGTTGGGAGTGCTGTGTACCCCAAAAAGTCCTGAATCAGGTTGTAGGAATCCCCTTCTGACCCAGAGAATCGGCAGCTGGAGAAAGATGCGAGAATCCAGCCAGCAAAGTTTCAAAATGTTTCACTTACACAGGTTCTGGCATACAAATCACCAGTAGGAAAATCCCAGCTTAGGATTACCATCTGGGCTCTGGTCACAAGTAGGGCAAGATGGCTTCCACCACATGTTAAGGCCCTGCAGGGAGAACAGAGAGGAGAGGTCAAGAGGCAAAAAGAGAGCACCTAAAGAGCCAGAGAAAGAAAGCAGGTTACAGTTTTATATTCATACAAACAGACCACCCACTCCAGTGGAAGGCTGTCAGGGTCACATCCCCTCAGGTAATTTCTTCCAGGACCTCACCTAGGGCCTTTTGAGATGTTAATGTAGCCCAGCCAAGATCTACCTTGGATGTGTCCCTGAGGGTAGAGTTGGAGGAGTGGCATCTGAGATGAACTTTGTATCTCAATACAAAGGCATGCATCTGTATCAAAGAATATTCTATAGCCAGTTATAGATTTCTCCAAGCCTTCAAAAGAGTCTCATCTTTACTTCATGGTTGTTCTATATGTTAGCTTTTGACTTATTAGAGATCATGCTTGCTTGCTTGGAGACAAACAGCATTTCTCTTTGGTCTAATTACTTAGAGATCCAACATGGCCAGGCAAATGTACCAGTAAGATCTAGCTAGTCCCATGATAATTGTGGCAGCATGAAAGAATATTTATACTAGCCAGTATAGAATATATAGTTAGATAAACTGCCACATTCAAATTGTCCTCCTCCCATCTACAAAGTGGCCTGCAGTAGGCAACTCCAGGCCAGAAAGAGACACTGGGCAGCAGTGTACTGCAACAGGCAACATTTATTTCAAATTTTTCCTCAAACTCTGTTTGAGCCTTTCCTAAGCATGCACTGAATAATCATTCTATATTTCTTATTAGAGTTAGTTTCCTAAATATGATTGAGGAATATATTCTTAGAAGACAGTCAATGAAGATTTTAAATCTCACAGTGAACCCCCTTGGGCCATTTGAGCCCAGTGTATAAGAAATCATTGATATGTTCCCACAAAACAGACTTCGTGATCACACATTTGTAACTGTACACCCCATACTGAATTATATCAAATGTGATGAAATGACTGGCAAATCAGCATACCAAGCTTTCAGATATTGTGTGCCAATTTTGTGTCTGTGCAACATGGGGAGAGCCAGTATCAGGTTTACCGTGTATCTGTACTCTGAATTATAGCCATCAGCACAGAAAGCAGTTAGTGGATATGACCACTTGGCCTTTCAGAGGGTACAGAGGTTGGGGGAGGGTCCCCATCAGATTCACAAAAGCCAGGTGAATGTGGCCACAATGACCCGCATACCTGGGCTTGAAATCGGCTTCTCCCTTGGATGGGGCTCTGATGAGCAGTCGAGATGGCCTTAAAAATGACTGTAGTTGTGGAACTTGAAGTTTTTCGGGCTTCTGGAAGTTGGGACCAGATCCCGCCCACCATCTGGGTTCCTCAGTTTCAGCCTAGCATGGGCAGAGCCAGTATCAGCTTTGCCATGTGATTCTGGATCATGGCCGTCAGAGCTAGAAGTAGTTTGTGGGCATGACAGCCAGGCCTACTGGAGGGACAGAAGTCCGGGGAGGATCCCCATCTCCAGCTGCATGAAGCCTGGTGAGTTTATTTATTTATTGTTTTTTGTCTTGCTTTTCTTTGTTTTTCTTTTTTCTTTTTTTATTTTTTATAAGTATTTTGTTATACCACCGTGAGATATACAATTACAAAGATGTTCATATTTGGGTTTTGGTCACACAGTGTTCCAGCACCCATCCCTCCTAAGTCTGGTGAGTTTAGATGTTATCTGTTGCTGCCTAGGATTTGTAATATTCTAATGGCTAGATCATTTTTAAACTAAAAATATCTTCATTGTACTTTCACTCATCACATTTATTGACTGAAAAGTATTTTTCCTAGGTATATATTATGTTCCCAGTATTTCTGAGGCAGTATACATGGAATAGAAATGTGCACAACAGTGTAGTGTGCTAATGCTAGTGCTAATTTATCCGTTGCAGATTAAAGAAAGAAAGCCCATGTAGTATTCACTTTTGGAGGAAGAAATTAAATGGATAATATTTTGTTATAGTTGTCAAGAGAAAATTGATGCATTGATACCATATGAATAACTTAATTATGCAGCAACAAACGAAAGATTCAGTCTTCCCAAATTTAAACATTTGAGGATCTTATACAAATTGCAACATCTTAGTTATAAAAGTCTTACTAAGATCAGACTTTTAGAAGCAAAATTAGTTTCAGAAGTGCTGTTTGTATAATTTATTATATAATTAGTAGCATTGCAGAGCACAGCTTTTAAAATGATCTCATGTGGGCTGGAGGTAGTAGTACATTTCATAGAATACTTACCTTGCATTTGACTGACCTCGTTTGAATCTGTGGAATCCCATATGGTCCCCTTGGCACTGCCAGGGGTGATTTCTGAGCATAAAGCCCAGAGTAAACCCTGAGCTTTTATGTGATCCCCAAACAATAAACAAACATAACATGATCTCATGTGTGCTGAATCTTTGGCAACTCAAATGTGGTCAAGAAATTTTCTAGTCAGACACAAATCAACTTAAAATGAATCTATAAATTATTTGGGTTTAAATAGGAATGGTAGAGACAACATGATGTTTCTGAGTCAAGTTCACTTGTTTATACTTAATAGCATGAGTTGTATGAGTATGATACTTCTTGAAAAAGTAGTAAAAATGATTGCCATTTTTGAAAGGGAAAGTCATTTATTTGCTGCTTTCCATTTCTTTCCTGAGATTCCTTCTTTTATTATTATTATATTTTAAGTTCCTCCCTCCCTCCATTTTCATGGTACCAGGAATCAAACCAAGGGCCTCTCAGGGCCAGTGGTCTAATTCTGAGTTCTGAACTCTCCCCAGATTTCTTAAACTTCTCTTTTGGAGATGAATAATTTATGTCATTTTACTGGGAAACTAAATGTTATTTTTCTTTAAATTGCACCAAAAATACTCTATGTCATTTGGCATTTGAGATTGAGAGTCAATATACCAGAACAGTGTGTACAAATTAAACTATTTTTTCAAAAACTAAATTTTACTGTATATTTTTACTTTAAATTTTACTTTGCTATTTTTACTTTAAAAAAATAGCAAGTTTTTTAAAGTTAACTTAAAAGTTCTGCTTTTGTTTAACTGTGCCCTTTACCTAGAACACAGAATTTAAAAAAAAATGAACTGTATTATTTATTTCTCTAGTTCTTTTCTAATTGGAAGTCTATAATTTATCATTTGCCAGTAACATCATAACAATCATATTATATGGCAAAAGCTTTCATATTATTTGTTAAATTTTTGAGTATGTTTAAAATTTTGAGTTTTTGGCTTTCCAAATCCTATGCTCTTTGCTGTTGTTGTTGTTGTTGTTATTATTATTATTATTATCATCATCATCATCATTATTCTCAAACTGTCTTCTGTATTACTTTTCCATCCAATTTGGTGTGCTCCTACTGGGATGTCAGGACTGTGGAATTTGGAGTTGTCACTTGAAGATCTCTAGTATCTGTAGACTTGAGCCAACTAATTTACATGGCAGTGATTGTGGGGTAGTTGTGTGACGTGTGACTGCTGAGGCTTCTGGAGGTACAGGTGGAAGGGAGAGTCTGCCTGCCCTGTCCCCTCCCCTGGAGAATACCCCAGAGTTTTCTGGCTTTCATATTTTAATACTTTGACTTGGAGGCTTATTTGTATTTGTCTACACAATCCCACCTAATGTTCATAATGTAGACCAGCAAGGATAATTATCTCTATAGGCTGAATTTAATGAACATTTATTCATCTGAGCATACCTGTCTAACCTTTGCTTCTTGCCTTTCTGTGGTTTTGCCAGTTGAGGCTTTACAGTAACATTTTTCCAATTTCTGCTTTTTGTTATATCCTGGAGTAACTGACCTTAAGCTATCTCCCCAAATTTAGCAGTGACTAATCACTTCCTTCAAATGCATTGTTAGACTTTTATTCGATGGAAATATTGCATTAAAATTTTCTTTATTTCATAAAATGGTTTATAAAAGACAAAAAGTGCAGAAAATGAAATGAATTATGATTACACAGGTCTTAAATAAATTACTATCTTCTGTGCAGAGTTTTATTTTCAACTCCTCAATATATCACATAATTTTGTATTATATTGTGTGAAGCCATAATATTTGATATAAAAATATTAGAAACATTGTGGGGTGGATAGTATGAGTGAAGTCTGTCTCTTTCAAGCATCTGAATAGTATTCTCAGTGAAAAATCATCACAGACTGTACAATTAATCAACAATGCATTTGAAATCCAAGATCAGAAAATTTACTTTCATTGGCAGGAATGTGTGTGCATTAGGGGTTAGGATTGGGGTAGTCAGGGATAACTTCTAGCTGTACACTCAGGGATCACTCTTGGTTATATTCAGGGAACTATATGCAATGCCAGGGATTGAACTGGTAAGGGAAATGCCTTATCCTGTATTATCTCTCAGGGCCCAGATGCACTCTTAATGAAGATAGATACTAAAACTGATCTAAAACTTTACGATAATGCAAACAGAGCCTTTATTTTACTGGCAGTCTGAAGGTGATTTACTAAGTGCTTGATTTTTTAAGTGATATAGTCATTGCTTATATATTCATCTGCTCCTACATATCCAAGTCTCTGTGAGTATAAAGTTCTGAGCTAATTCTACAACATGAAGTAAAATTCCTAAAGTAACCAAATTTTTAAATGATGCTAAAATGTGATGTAGCTTTGTTTTAAAATTATTTTAAGAGCAATGTGGAATTTCATTAATATTACTAAGCAAATTGTTAATAAAATCTTGCTCTTAACTAGAGACTTTTGGATTTTATATAAGATAAACATACTGCTAAGAAGGGTAAAAGGAATCAAAGGAAACAAGACTTATTATCTCTTCCTGATTGTTTCTACTAGAAAAGAAGGGGATGTTATAAAAAAAGATAATATCCAGAAATCATTCCAGAAAAGCCTAGCAATGTTAGAACATATACAACTAAGTAAGTACTCTTCCAGTAATGCCACTGAAACAATTAGTGCATATTCATTATAAATTTTTTTTTTTACTAGATAAGTTAATACTATCATGTATTTGGAAATGTATTATTAAATCCATTTGTTAGTATGATTACATTTCAATATCATCATATTATTTTGAAGTTTTCGTTACTGTGGGAGTAAGAACACAGAAGCATAAACCATTGTTTTAACAATTCACTGCGTTTGTAAGAAGAATTTGATGGAAAACTAGGAGAAAAACAAAAATGAATAGTAATGTATGGTCATAGGCCAGGTATATTATCAAACTTCGGAAGGAACACACAACTCTCTTCTCTGACACCCTGCCCTATTAATGTTTATTGCTTTCTTAAGAGATTATAAATAATACTAATATCATCTCATTGGTCTTCTGTTATTTCATGTAAAAAGAAACATTAGACATTAATGTTTTTTGTACCTAATTTTCCAAAGACAATTTCTAAATTGTCTAGGATGAACTCCCTGATAGAGAGTGAAAGTCAAGTTCTATTCCTTGCAAATGTCTAAAGCCTGCATTCCTGAGAAGGAAAAATGCAGTGTTAAACCTCAAAAGTTTGGATACCAGTTTATTACTTAGTAGCCTCTGTGTCCCAAGCATTATGGGCAATCTTTTATTTGCTGTAAGATATAAAACATAACTCAAATTTCCTCAAACAAGAAAGAAATTAAATTTTATTAGAAGCATGTAATCAAATAGGAGTATAATATATATAAACCAGGTCATTGATGTTGCATCTCTATTTCCATCTAGAAATTTCCCATCTTTGGACACAGTTTTCCTGCAAGGGTATGTGTGTAGTCCCTGTGTGTTATTATCAACTTATGCTTTCAGAGAAGTAATTAGCAGAATTCTGGCAACACCAAAGAATCAGCAAGTATAAACTTGTCACTGTGATAGGTAATTGGCATCCACTTACTGATGACAATGGTGCTAAATGTTAAATTTCACAGAATTACCTGGAGAATGTAAGACAGATAACTGGGATTAATTTTGAGTGTTTCACATATAACATATTTGGAGTGGGCTGTTTAAGAGATTGGTTCATCAATCTGTATCTGCATAATCCTGACACTGCTAGAATTTGTGCCATACTTCGAAAAGTGTGATATATTAATTTAATAGTATTTAAAGACAGTATTTTAAAGATAGTATTTAAAGAGAGAAAGACACAAAAGGACGCTTGTCTTCAGAAACTCTTGAGCTCATTCGCCAACGTGGCAAGGCGCAAGCCTCAGGAGACCAAATCCTAACATCCAAGCTTGCTAAACGGTGTAGAGAAGCGATAAAAGAAAACCTCAAAGACAGAAGAGCAGAAATACTGGAAGATGCAGCAGAAGCCGGGAATAGCATTTGCACCGCCCGGCTGTCCTTCGCCAACTATAAGACCAAGATGACTGCCCTCCGACGCCCTGATGGATCTATCACATCTTCCAGAAAGGCAATGGAGAAGATTATCCAGGACTTCTACTCAAATCTCTTTGATAGCCACATCCACCTGCCCACATACCAAATTCCACAGGATGGATATGTCATTCCCAACGTTCTCCCATCTGAAATCCGACATGCCATCTCGTTGGTAAAGAAGGGAACAGCACCAGGCCCAGACAAAGTCAGACCCGAACACCTGAAAAATCTGCCATCAGTACTCATCAATACACTAGCTCGGCTCTTCACATGCTGTCTGAATGCAAGTTGCCCTCCCAATGGAAAACCAGCAGGACAGTTCTACTGTTCAAGAAAGGAGACATTCACGACATTGGCAACTATCGCCCCATCTGCCTGTTGTCCGTCATCTACAAGCTGTTTACACGAGTCATCCTGAACAGGATTAGCAGAACACTAGATGAAGGACAACCATGCGAGCAAGCAGGCTTCCAGAAAGGATTCAGCACAATCCACCATATCCACACAGTAACCAAGCTCATTGAGGTTTGTAGGGAGTACAAGATGCCGCCCCTGTCTCACGTTCATTGATTTACAGAAAGCCTTTGATTCTTTGGAGACTGAAGCAGTCATCGAAGCCCTAGCCAAACAGGGTGTTCAAACCCAATACATCAAGATACTTCGTGAGCTGTATTACGGATTCACCACCAGGAACTCACTATTCTACAAAGAAGTGATCATTGATGTCAAGAGGGGTTCGACAGGGTGATACCATCTCACCTAAACTCTTCAGTGCCACCCTTGAGAACATCATGTGACAATTAGAATGGGAAGGAATGGGAGTGAAGATAGATGGTCAGCAACTATACCACCTGCGCTTCACTGATGGCATCATTCTAATAACACCAAACATTAGCCAAGCGGCACAAATGCTGGCTAACTTTGACCGAGAATGTGGAAATATAGGTCTACAGCTGAATCTAAATAAAACCATGTTTATGAAAAATGAACTAGTTCCAGAGGCCCCATTCACTCTCAGTGGAACAAACATCTCTGAATGCAGCAGTTATGTGTACCTAGGTCAAGAAATCAACATGATGAACAACCTAAAACCTGAGCTGTGCAGGAGGAAAAGAGCAGCATGGAATGCCTTCAAAGGCATTGAAGAAATAGCTAAAAGGACAAAAGAACCTCCGGCTCCTGGCACATCTCTTTGATGCCACAGTTCTCCCTGCATTAACATACGCCTCAGTGACCTTGGCCCTACGAAAGCAGGATGAGAATGCTATTCGGGTCTCCCAGAGAGGAATCAAATGAGCTATGCTTGGAATATAATGCCTCACTCAAGTGAGAGAAGAAATCCGGAGTTCTCACCTCCGTTGCTATTCCAGAATCAGGGATGCTGTCTCGTTTGCCAAGGCATCGAAAATCAGATGGGCTGGACATGTAATTCGATTTGGACACAACCACTGGACTAGAGCCATTACCGAATGGATCCCACCGGATGTCAAAAGATCATGTGGCCGCCCACCTACAAGATGGCCAGACTTCCTTGTCAAGACTCTGAAGGAACGGTTTGAGGTTCTTCATATTCCTGAATCAACCAGATGCCACTGGGCTACATTTGCACGTGATAGGGTCCAATGGAAATGTTACTGGCACCCGCTCGAGAAAATCGATGAATAATGGGATTCATGTGATCAAGTGATCAAGTATTTATCAATAATTTGCATACAATTGTACCTTTGTTAGAACCTGGCGATGTAATACATAGATAAATCCACTCCTTCAAAGAGATTTCAATTTTTTGAGGTCAGCAGACACTAATCAAATGACTATGTGTTAATGGAAAATTATAACCTTCCACTGAATGCTAATTTTCTATTGTGCTGAATTTTAGAGGCTCTATTTGATGATGGTAAGGGATTAAAAGTATGATGAGAAAGATTTCAATTACCCAGATTTATATTATCCAGAAGAAGTGTTCCAACCCTTAGAAGAACTTGATTGCCTTCTTATGTTTGCCTTCTTTATCTACTAAGGTAGATAAAGAAGTGATGAATTACGGATTCATCACCAGGATCTCACTATTCTACAAGGAAGTGATCATTGATGTCAAAAGAGGGGTTCCGCAGGGCGATACCATTTCACCAAAACTCTTCAGCGCCACTCCCGAGAACATTATGCAACAATTAGTATGGGAAGGAATGGGAGTGAAGGTAGACATCAGCAACTACACCACCCCCGCTTCGCTGATGACATCGTTCTAATAACACCAAACAGCCAAGTGGCACAAATGCTGGCTGACTTTGATCAAGAATGTGGAAAGATAGGTCTACAGTTGAATCTCAACAAAACTATGTTCATGAAAAATGAACTAGTTTCAGAGGCCCCATTCACTCTCAATGGAACAATCATATCTGAATGCAGCAGTTATGTGTACCTAGGTTGAGAAATCAAAATGATGAATGACCTAAAACCTGCAGGAGGAAAAGAGTGGCATGGAATGCCTTCAAAAACACCAAAGAAATAGCTGAAAGGACAAATAACCCTCAGCTCTGGGCACATCTCTTCAACTCCATCATTCTTCTTGCACTAACATATGCCTCAGAGACTTGGGCCCTATGAAAGCAGGATGAGAATGCTATTCGGATGTCCCAAAGAGTAATCGAAAGAACTATGCTTGGAATATCACGCCTAACTCAAGTGAGAGAATTAATCCAGAGTTCCAACCTCCATTGCTGTTCCAGAGTCAGGACACTGTCTCATTTGCCAAGGCATCGAAAATTAGATGGACTGGACATGTAATGCGATTTGGAGATGACCGCTGGACTAGAGCTGTTACCTACTGGATCCCATGGGACTTCAAAACATCACGTGGCCGCCCACCTACAAGATGGTGAGACTTCTTCTTCAAGACCCTGAATGAACGGTTTGAGGCTCTCCGTATTCCTGAAGAAAGCAGATGCCATTGGGCTACACTGGCACGTCATGAGGGTCAAATGGAAATGTTACTGGTGCCTGCTCAAGCAAATCAATGAATAATGGGATGTCAAGTGATCAAGTGATCTACTGATTTTACTATTTCATGGAGGCAAAGGTTAGGTCTTTGAAATCTGCCAATATACAGAAAAAGCTGGTGCTTCTTACCAACAGAGCAGGTAATTTTGCAATTAAACATATATGATGAAAAAACTCATAATTGAAAACCTACGAACTGCCTCTTTTATTTCAAAACAGTAGATGATGCATGGGTCAAACTTTTGTTGGGTGGTAATTCACCTACTGAGTAGAAAGTTAATCAAAATGGGACCTTTCAAAGGTTATTGTTCAACATTAGATGTGCCCCTTACTCCTTCCATTATTGGTGTAATTTTGTCAAATCACTTGACCTCCCTGATCTTTGGGTTTCCCAAGTTTTAGAAGAAGGTGTTAAGTAGAATATTTATAAGGAGATTGTCCAGCACTAATGGCATCATGTGCGGTTAGGTGGATTCGTTCATTTGAAACATTTTTTTTTTGGTGAAAAGTAGACAAAATTATGTTGCTTTAGTTCGTAAGCTATAGTGTAAATTGGCTCTGTTCGCCAGTCCTGATTAGCAGCCAGAGAAAGCACTAGTTCTCATTATATTAGATTACAGTGGTTACATGGGTTAACTTCTTTCTGGCATGATGTGGCACTGCTTTAAAAATTTGAGGTGTTTAGGACTCCTTTATGCCGATACCATTTAATTCATTTAATTCCTCCCTCCCCCACCCCCCCCCACCCCCGTTGGATCATTCATACTTAGTTCAGTGATTCTGTTGAGAGCAAATAGCAAAATCAGCAACTTTCTTGTCACCATAAGAAATGGATCTGGAGGGGTCATTAGGGGTCCTCCACTGGGGACAAGCTCTTGATTAGGTAGCCAGGTTTCCTAACTGTGTGTGCCCATGAAGAGAAGAATGTGTTCTCTGCTTAAAAAATTACACAGATTGACCCATCATCTGTTAGAAATGCACTTGCAGTTGTTTTTCCAGAAGCACTCATGACTCTCAGCCCCACCAAGCCACCCACAGACATTTGCTTGCTCTCACATTTGTTTTGAGAATAATAACATTTTATAAAGCTTTTGATGGATTGCACATAATGTGGAATTTGCATTGCTTTTTTGTGACTAATATTGAAAAACTTTGTTTCACTTAATTCATGAGTAAAAACCATAAGCAACATACTGTGCTGAAATGTTTAACTCTTTTATTCAATTGCCAACTTCATGTAATTATAATACAATTCTGAGACACAAAACCAAGCTACTGTGTCTCTTATGGGACCTCTCAGCAGTTCCATGTAAGTGGAGAGCAGGTTAAACATTAAATTTTAAGATGCCAGAAAACTCAGCAACAGTATCTAATGCACTGACACATGATTTTAAATGCTTTTTATTTAAAAAGCCCAAATAAGCAAAAGATAACACTCTGGAGAAACTCTTAGGAGATATGCACAACATTAATGTGTTCTGACATCAATGCTGTGTTGTACTGAATGCTGCAAGTTAAAGGAAGTTCAATTAAGCCTTTGTTTTATAGAGTAATCTAACTAGGTGGCAGCACATAACAGCTTACTGTTTTCGTTTAGTTTGCAAAAAAGCATCTTGCATATGTTCCTGTCTTAGAATCTAATCACAAAGCAAGCAGAATCTGAAGCATGAAGTTTTGTAAATTGTCTATAAAGGATAGGACAGTCTTTGGGAGACATGGAGATTATCTAGATGTGATATGTGCACCATGGTATGTATGTCATTACTTTGTATTAGAATAGAATGAACCCAGGACAAAAAATACATTAAAAATACTTGGACCACTTATGATAGAAAACTTTAGAATCATTTGATCAGGAAGCTTTAGAATATTTTTTAGTTTTGTTTTGATTTTATGTCAATTCTCATAGGAAAATTATTGTGAAAAAGAATCAGTAAAAGGAAATAAGATGTGTTGTCCTCCAACCTTTTTGAAGCTGATGCATAACATTTTAAAGCAGTGGATTAAAACATATTAACAAAAAACTGAACAGATAGATTTATCAACCATCTGAAAATTGTAGTGCTAATATAATACAGAATATTTGTTGTGAGAAAATATTTCAGGTATAATCAATAGAAAAATCATCAATGTCAACTCAAGGCATTAAAATGTTTATTTCCAATATTGTTTAAAATGAAATTGCAGCATAGATTAAGATGCACTATAAAAATGACAACTGAGCAGTTAAGCTAAGGTAAGGGGAAATATTTTTTCTTTTGCTTTCTGATGGGCGTAATGATTTGAAATCTCTGACTATAAATTAAATTTAAAAAATTCCTAGCACATCTATTTGTTCCCATGTAGATATTTATTATTGAACGGAAATGGCTGCTTTTCTGAAGTGTTTTTAAAGTCACCCTATGTGCTGTAATAATTTTTTTAACTGGAATGATTGAATTAGAGCAATATTGCATGGACTTGAGCACATAGTTTAGATAGGACAGAGACAAAAAGAAATGAAAGGGGGGTGCGGATAAAGAAATGGAAGTAATGGGTGGCAGGGGTCCAGGCTTCAGTTATACTGGAAATGTGATAGATAACTATATATCCAAAGCAGACATAAATATGCTGAAAACAAGGATGCTAGCTATAATCACTAAAACTTTGTAATGTGCCTGTGTAGGTAACATAATCGGGTGGATAGGGGATATGGGAACATTGCTGGAGAAAGTTGACACTGGTGGTGGATCAGTGTTAAAATATTATCAACTGTTAATAACTTGGTGAGTTATGGTTCCTTAATTAAATTTAAAAAAGATTTAAAAATAAATTAATAAAAATTTCTGTGTTTTAGAGGTACCATGTTACCTACCACATTATGCCCCCACCAACATCCTCATTCCACCACAGTCTTTTGGTGGTTTCCTCCTGCCACCACCCATATTGTTCACTAAATCTATACTTAGTCAGTGTCCTCCCTCAGCTGTCTGACGTGGGGGAAATGTTTATGATTTTGAAGTTGTCATCATCTGGAATATGAATTCAAAGGATTCATATTTTAGTTATTATTAAGCATATAAGAAACATGTTTTAAGGAATAACTAAATATCTTTTCAAAAAATCACTAAAGTAGGATCTGGTCTGTTCCTCCACCATGGGAATACTTTATTACCCCAATCATTATATTTGTTTAAGTTAAATTGTAAGTTCAACGAAAGAATATTTTCTTGAACTTTCATTTTCTATAATTTTTTAATATGTAATCTTTTATTTTTAAACAATTTTGATTCCGGCACATACCCTGGTAGTTTGCACTTGAATGTATTTTTAGTTAACACAAATTGGAAGACATGCATTAATGTAGAGTCACGTGGAAGTCAGAACTCAGGGCTCCTGAAATATAGTTCATTTTCTTCTCATGTGACTAACAGAAATGACCAAAAAGCCTGAAGCTTAAATGGCCTTTCTTTATTCAAATTTCTTTATTTAAAAAAAAAATAACCAAACCTCTTGAGAACATTTTACTAGAAGATGAGGGATATAGAGAAGAAGAAAGGGCAGAAACTATCTTTTATGTAAACTTAAAAGAAATTATTTGGTTGTAGCATTTGAAAACTCCCTTGGGTATGACTAGGCATGGGAAATGAGAACAGATTTTTATATTTAAGAGAAGGAAGTCTATCAAGAGTAATTAATAGGTTATGAGGAGATTTATCAAACAATAAGTATATACTTAGTAACAGAGGGTAACTTTGACACTTCTAAGTCTTTTAAGATTCTTTTCTTTTAATTCTGTAATGTAACCATGTGAATTTTTGTGGGAAAGAATTCTAGCACATTGCTGTATGTGAGGACACTGAATGAAATAGTCTCAGAAAATGAGATATTTCAGTGAAAATTCATGCCTGAGATGTCACCACGTTAAAAATGATTAAAGAAAACGGGTCTCCCCAGCAAAGCAGGTACTTTGACTTGTCAAGAATAAGTTGGACATTTTCTCTTAGTTTGGAACTGCCACAAAATGAGCCCTTTCATGTCCTCAATAATACCAAACCAATGCAATCCATCTGTTCTGCTAAATTATTTCTAGTTCCCTAACCAAAGGCACTGCTTTTTCATGCATTTTATCATGATTTTATGCCCTTTATTATATTTTACAAAAGGTTCTGATTCCTCCAGGGCCAATGAGAACTGATTAGGACACTGGCCTCAGTCCAGGCTTTGAACACAGGAGGGGAAGGAATAGAACTGTTTCCTTTTTACCCTGCTCCTTGGCAGGAAAAAAAAAAGAATCTATACCGTGTGTGTGCTCTGTGTGTGGGTAGGCTGCAGTTTATCCTGTCACAGTAAGACTTTGTAGATCATGTTCTGTACATTCCATCTATAATCAGGTTGTATTAAAGGGCTTTGTTTCAGAAAGACTATTTCTTTAGGAAAGAACCATGGTGTGTTGTAAGATGCATGATGTGGTCATTTTAAATAGGCTAGTCTTACTTCAAACTCAAATGTAGATTGCTTGGAGCTTTGAACTAAGATTGTTTTCCTCAGGTGTTAGCACAGAAAAAGGGACATAGAGTACATATGGCCATTCTTACTGTCATTTCTTGAGTGCTGGTCACTACTAAGAATCTTAATGCAGTAATGAGTATAGCCTCATATTGCAGTTTCTTTACTGGACAAGGGAAAGGGTAGCAATGACTTTCTTTCCTGGGCCTATATTGGTAAATTATTTAACTCCTATGTTTGGATCATGAGTGAGAATTCCTAGATGAATGCTGTTCTTTATAAGCATTGAGTGACTCAATACATTCAGAATTTTCCAAAGTCTTTTGGTCAAAATATAAGAGATAATGTTAAATTGACATCATGCAGATCTAGATTCTCTGAGATCAGAAATCAGTATCTCTCTACTCTAGATTATAATTATCAGAGCTTTATTCGATTTTGACTCATTATGTAGCTAACCTTTGAGTTCAGAAAAGCCTCATGAAATAGGAAAGAGGGTATAAAGGGTACAGAGCACATAGAAAGTTTTAGAATAGATTAAATAAAAAGATCTATGTTTAAGCATAAACAGGTAACAATAAATTGCTTGTGATAATATTTCAAAATGAGACCTGTTAGCAACTTCAGTCTGTGGGAAAAAAGTGAAAAATGAAAAGCTTATGACTGCTGATGAAAGTGAAGCAAAATAGAGCTACTCCGGAAATTCTATGTAAGAAAAAGGAGGAAAGCTGCTGCTATTTTAGAATTTTTAGCTTAGTCATGCACCAAATTCCTTAGTAGTGCCCCAATGAGAAATAAATCTCAAAAAATGCCTTTTCCGGAATCTTTCCTCAGGTGGAATATTTTACATATGAATTGGTTTTCACTGCTTTTTTTTTCTGTAAAATTATGTGCTTTCCAATCATGGGTCTTATGTAGTCATAAATTTGAAGGTGAATAGTCTACAATATGTATATTCTTATACATAGTCTAATTACTTAAATAAATATTTTTAATCAAAAATAAATAAGACCATTATAAAATACTTGCTGGGAGTCATAAAGAAGGAAAGTCAATGGGGGAAAAGATTTTAAGGTGAAAATTTATTGTTTACATTTTACAAGTTGTGGGGAGAACGTAAAATAGAATGGAATACTTTTATAATAATTAAATCTGGATATGCTAACCCAGATGCTTTCTTCTTACTGTGAGCTGACCTTTATTACTCAAGGGGAAAACTGGAATCTAACAGGTTTCTTATTATTCATCACCACTTGAAATATTATCTGTAACTGAATCTTGTTACCAGATTATTTTTCAAGTATATGATTGAGATCTTAACTATAATGCTAGTGTTATTGTATAAAAATGAGAAAGTAGTTGAGATGAGCATGGGATGTGTGGTAGTTAAATCTACAAACTAGTATGAATACAAAGACATTTATTATTGATATTAATATATTGCAAGGCAAGAGTATATTTGTAACTGAAAAAGTCTTCATAAAAATGGAGAAAGGAAGGTAAATGAAGCTTTCTGATAGTAGGTGTCTACTGTGTGTGTCTGGTTGTCAGCTATTGACCTTATAGTGTTTTAAGATATGATACACTATATGTGTTGGTAGTGGATATGGATTTCAAAGAAATGAAGGCCAGAAGCTCTGTTGTTTCTTGATGTTGATTATTTTGCTAGACTGCAACTGATTGCCACAGTCAGATTATAGTGGTTTACAATGGTTGTTTCCTTTCAATTTTGGAAGACTCAGAATATGGCACTAACATAATTTATCTTAGGGATTTTATGCCAACTAAAATCTTAGGACTCAAAAGAGGTTTCCTTTCATATCAATTTGGACATTATCACTAATTTTATCTGACTTGTCATTCTTTTTGTTTTGTAGTTCTTGTTTTACAGAATCATTGCAAAATTCAATGTTTATTAAGAAGTCTCATAGGTAAACAACATGTTCTTTTTATTGCTGAGAACAATGGCTAATCAGTTAATCATTATTGCTTTCGATTTTGTCTTTAACAGCATCAGTATTTTTATTATAGCCACCTGAGAATAATTTCTCTAAAATATACTTTTTTCTAGAAATTTATAATGGCTCATACAATGTACAGTATTCTAAATAGTAATATCAACAATAGAGAACTGCAGTAGTATGACAGAAAATTATGCTTTGTTTATTTTGTATGTTATGCCACAGTGTCAATAACTTTCTGTTTTGCATCATTCCTATCACCTTTCTGTCACCTCTCTGGTCTCCACTCATCCCTCTACCACTGTGACATGATCATTTATTTTTAGTGACAAGCAGAACTCTACCCAACATGCCCCTGGAAAGTGTCAGTACATTGAAGGAACTTTTTTTTTGTATGCCCCTTCCATGACCTCACATCAACAAGCAGCCACATTACCTTAACACTCTGAAACCAGTGCAGTAATTTCTGTGAATTAAGACACATTCAAGTGTGAGCCACCAGTGGCACACCACAGTCTGGCATCAACATGTTATACAGCATCAACATGTTAAACAAGGCACTAAAGTGTAATGGTTCTGGTCCTGAAACAAGTGTTCTCAAATGATGTTTCTGTGAACTTCTAATTCCATTATTAGGTGTTCAAAAGGAATTATTTTCTTATAAATCCTCTATGAATTTCACTGTAGTTCTGTATGTGTTGCCATATACTTTGTTATGACACATGTTAAGTGAAATATTAGTACTGCTTGAGTAATTTTAGGAAACATCAATTCCCAAAGCTGTGGCTTCATACACAAATGTTTGATTCATGATTGCAAGGGTTTGAGAGATGTGGCCTGAAAAACCCTTTCCATATTAAATGAAGTGTTTGCTTTGTTGAAACTATATCGCCATGACTTGAAGTTTTTTAATACTGTGAATAACAAGTTTAATAAACACAATATTCCTCTACCACATCCCTATTTCCTCTGTCTCTGAAATTTCCACTGTCTCTGGAATTCCCCATGTGCCCCCAACCTCAGTAACCCCCTCACTTCTCCACTGTGACTGAGGTTTATCTTAATGTACACTTTTAGTCTATTTCGAAGGACCTTTTACATGTGGATAAAAATATGGAGTGGGGCCAGAGCACTAGTACAGTGGGAAGGGCATTTGCCTTGCACGGGCCAGCCTGGGTTCAATCTCCCACATCCCACATGGTTCCCCAAGTACCACCAGGAGTAATACCTGAGTGCAGAGCCAGGAGTAACCCCTGAGCATTGCTAGGCATGACCTCCCCCCAAAAAATCAATCAGTCAAAATATGGAGTATGTCTAGATATTTCCAATGATGTCTGATTAAACAATTTATTGTTTTATTTATTTTTTAAAATTTTTTATTATACCACCGTGAGAATACAATTACAAAGGTGTTCACAACTGGTTCTTGGTAATACAGTATTCCAGCACCCATCCCTCCACCGGTGCCCCATTTCCACCACCATTGTACCCCACCCCTTCCGCCCCACCCCCAGGCTGCCTCAATAGCAGGTAGCCCTGTTTCCTCTCTCTCTCTCTCTGTCTCTCTCCCTGTCTCTGCATCTCTCTCCCTCTTGTTTTACACATTGTGGCTAGCCCTGCAGATATTTAGAGTTTAAAGTTAAGTCTCTTTGTGTATATTCAATGGTGAGTTTTAGTCTGCCATTACCATTTCCCACATTTAGTAAAACACTGGTATCTATTTATATCCTATTAATGAATGCAGTCATTCTATATCTGTCCTTTTCCTTCTGACTAATTTCACTCAGCATGATAGTCCTCCAATTTTTCACATACTAATTGTTTTATAAAACATATTAAAATGACATAGAGCAGAAATAAAATTAGATACCTTTAGGTTGTATTTAATTCAACAACCACAGAATATTGTCTTTCAAAGATTTAATTCAACAACCACAGAATATTGTCTCTCAAAGATTATAAATGTTATAACATTTTGAAATTTTGTATAGATCTGTACACAGGGCACTACCTAAGTTACTGATACTTAGAACATAGTTTTGGGGTGAGAAGTTTGAGCCACATCTGACGGTGGCTTAAGGCTTCTTTGTTGCTCTATGCTTAGGGATCATAAGTATATCCTTTGAGTATTGTTTATCTAAGTAGCATTACTGTTAAGAGTACACACATGAAGTGATTAATGTTTGTTGTTTAAGCAAATGTGTTCAAATGTATTTGCACTATTTTTTCAAGAAGCGGTAATATTTGCCTTAATGTTTTCTTCAGGTAAGTATAAAATAATATATGAATAAATTTGATTCTCAGAAAAGCAATACTTCAGTTGGCTTTTAAACCAGTGTTCTTACAAAGGACTTGATCTATTAATTTCTGTTGCACATATCTTTTTAAAAAGAACATGCTTTTTATGTCAATTGCCAAATGAGCAGAACCAATCTTGGAGGTGAACTTTACAAAATTATTTGTTATATAGTGATATAAAATTTTTCTAATTAAATCTCTGCCACATTCCTTCTGTGGTGAAATTCAGCCCATTATTAATATTAACTGTGACACGGCTTCTTATTTTCTTCTACATATTGTCAGTGGAGTACTGGAGGTATATGCTATTTTCTTTCAGCGAATTCAAGGTCGAAAAGCCAGCCTAGAAGAAATACAGCTTGTTCATTCTGAACATCACTCACTGTTGTATGGAACCAATGCCTTGGATGGACAGAGGCAGGATCCACGGACACTCCTAGGTGCGTGCAGGTCTGCATTCTACCGAAAATAAAACATTCCAGCTCTATCAATAGTGAGTGTAGGTATTAGTTGAGAACAGTTGGCAAAACAGGTGACCAAAGAGTGTTTTTCTAATAACAATGCTCTGAGGAATGAGTCATTTATGATAGAGAACAATGTAGATAAGGAAATCTTACATTAGGGAAAAAAATGCATGATCTGTGATATTTAAATTTAAATTGGTTTTGAGTAAAATGTGTGTGCTCTTTTTAGCTTACAGGAATAAATGCATTATTCAGCATGCTCACAGTTTTCAACTAGAGAAAAAAATAATGCTATGTAAAAATTTCACCTTCATTTACTTTATGTTGTTCTGTTCATTATAAAATTATTTTTAATAGACAAAGGGAATAGTAAAAATTAAAGTGAAATTGTGAAATCCCTTCAAACTATAGCTAAAAATGCTGCATGTTATAGTAAGATCACATTTTACATTTTAATATAATATGTCTATTGCATATCTTACTGATGAAATTTCATAGTAGATGCTAGAATATTAATAAACACATTTTAGTTAATGTGTGATTTTCAAAATTTTGCCATTATATTTTAAAATAAACTTCATATTGCACAGTTTTGTATAAACTCCATAGACAGAAAAATAGAGTTTGGAAAAGTGTTTTTTTTTGTAAAAATCTGTTTTGACAGAAACAGTTGTATTAAGTTTATTAAGTAGACTTTCAGAACAAGGTCAGGGCAATGTATGCCACAAAGGTCATGTGTGGAGTACTGTGACTGGAAAAGTCATCTAAGAACTTTTCACCCTTCCGTTATAAACCTATTTTTGTATCACCACCAACTTCTTGACTCTTAACTAATTCATTATTATTTTAAAATACTTCTGTTATGTTAAATGTTAAAAGGACCTAAATATTAGTGTTATATTGGTCTAAATAATTCAAAAGAACATATAGGATGTAGTATTCAGCATCGTAGAAAAAAGTTATAAGGAAAAATTCATAATTATTCATTATAATGCTCACAACCTGTCATTTATATTTATTTATTTTGGGTTTGAGGGCCATACCTGCGGGTGCTCAGGGTATACTTTTTGCCCTGTTCACTGATCCATCCTGATGGCCTTGGAGGAGACCATACAGGGCACCAGGTTTGAATCTGGGTCAGCAGCATGCAAAACAAGTGTCTTACCTGCTGGATTCTCTTTGATCCTCACAATCTGCCTTCATAAAAATGAATGGCAGTCATCCCAAAGCAAATGGGTAGTTTTTCTAAAGTTTAGAAGCCTGGTGGGTGTATGTGTTTGTCTGCATATGAGCAGGGTGTGCAGTGGTAGTGGGGGGAAAATCAATACAAAAGGTAGCACATCATGTTTTCTCAATTTGTGGAAAGACTGTCAAATTTGAGAATAGAAAGCAATTTATATGGTAGGAATAAATTTATATATTGATTCAAGAGTGAGTCAATTTGAATCTATGTATTCTTTTCTGTTGAAACATCTGTGTTCGCATGCACAGACACTTTACATAAACTTTTTTTTTTGTTTTGCTTTTGGGTCACACCCGGCGATGCTCAGTGGTTATTCCTGGCTCTGCACTCAGTAATTACTCCTGGCGGTGCTCAGGGGACCATATGGGATGCTGGGGATCGAACCTGGCTGGCATGGGCCAGCACAGGTCAGCCATGTGCAAGGCAAATGCCCTACTTGCTGGGCTATCGCTCTGGCCCCCCATAAACTTTTTTTAAACGGAATGATTGTGAGATACTCAGTTTCAAAGTTCATAATTAGGTTTCAGTCATACAGTGCTTCATCACCACCAGTGTACATTTCCCACTACCAGCTCCTGCCTTCCTCCTAGCAACCTACCTCTATAGAAGGTACTTTTCTTCTTTCTCTCTCTTTTTGTTCACCTCTCTCTTTCTCTCTCTTGCTCACTCACTTGCTCTCTCTCTCTCTCTCTTCCCTTTGGGGCTTTGTGGTTTGCAATGCAAGTACTGAAAGGTTATTATGTTTGTCACTTTACTTTTAGCATTCAGTTCTTGTCCAATGTGATCATTTCCGACTGTCTTTGGTGTAGTGGTACCTTTCTATCCTATCTGCTCGCCCCACCACTACCATTTGTGGCAAACTTCCAACAGTGGGCCATTCCTCCTGGCCCTTTCCCCCCTGTCCTTGAGTATTAGTCTTATAGTTTTTATATCCTAAAATGAGTTGAATTATTCTGTCCCTCTCCAACTGATTCACACAAATTTCTTCTTTTGTCATCAATATTGTATAGTTAATATCTATATTTTATCATAAATTAATAATCATACTCAGTTTTCTCCAAAATTAAGTTGGTTCAATTAGCTGTCATGGTTTATAGAAATGAAAATACTCAACACATTGAAATATAAAATGCTCTGCTGTTCCAATTATTATTTATTTAGTTTAAAAAACACATAGAAATTTTCCTCTTTTCTTTCAAAGTATGGCCGCAAATTATAAATAAACCTTGGCATAGAACCAGGTACTTTGAATTTAACTGGAAAAGTAAAATTGTGATAGAATTGTGAGAGGTGCCTCAAAACAACAGTAATTCCACATTTAAGAGAAAAAACCTTTGGCAAAGGAAATTACGTACAGTTTTTAGGATGGCTTTGAATTGTTTCATTCATGAATCATGGCAATGCTATTGTTTTTTAAAAATGAATATTTCGAGAAAATATATATGCTGGAAAACTCAACATCTGGGACTGAGAGATGATATTTGTCTTGCACACTCCTGGACCAGTATTGATCCCTGTCACATATCATCTTCTGATCTCCACTAGGAGTGATCCCTGAGCAGGAGCCAGAAGTAAGTGCTGAGTACTTCAGAGTGTGGCACCTTCATTACCACCAAAACAAAGTTCTGCAAATATATCATTTAAAATATTATTTAAAATTGTATCATTGAAAAGTTATTATTCTAAAATGAATTATAGTATATATTTTATAATTTGAACAAGACTCCTTTTATGCATATATGCAGGGAAAATTAAAGATGCCAGTACCTTATTTATTGTTTACAATTTTAGTACAAATAAATTAGTCAAATGTTTTACTGGTTCCAGTATCTAATGTATGGTTCTTACAGTTGATGGGCTTTAGAATTAGATTTGGATACATCTATGGATTTACATGAGTGCACTGAAATATTGCATACAGGTTATGCTAGTAAATATATTCAGATATTTTGCATTCTGTTAGGTCTTACAAGACAAGCACTAAATTCTATTTTCATTACTTTTCTTTTTTCTTTTATTTTGCTTTTTTGGGTCACACCGGCGATGCTCAGGGATTACACCTAACTCTGCACTCAGGAATCCCTCCTGGTGGTGCTCGGGGGACCATATGGGATGCCGGGATTAAACCCAGGCCGGCATGGCATGCCGGGATTAAACCCAGGCCGGCATGCCGTGTGCAAGGCAATCGCCCTACTCATTGGTCTATTGCTCCGGCCCTCATTACTTTTCTAAACTATATTCCTATACCATGAATACAGAAATTTAATTGAATTAAGTCAAAGTATTAATTAAGCAGTTTTATCTTTTAAACAATGAACTTTTCATATTCTGTAATGAAATGTGATTGCTTGTGGCTCATTTCCTCTAGCTTAAGGGACAAAATTAAAGCTACTTGTGTGATTCTAAAACCATTGTTATAAAACCAAGTTTCTTTTTAGGTAGAGTCAAATTCATAACTAGCACTATAGCTTTTACCTCTCTTTCTCTTGCATTCAACCCTCTTTTTGGATCTATCCCAAAAACAATGCGGGTTTGTGCCAATGGGCATCCATTGATGAAAAAAATATTTATTTTTATGAATTTTCTGAGTTGAATTGATACTAATTTGATTAATATAGTCTAAATTTAGAATGACTAGTTTAAGCAAAAGTACATTATGATGAGAGATATAAATCTTTGTGTCTTGGGACATTGGTAGTATATAAAATAATTAAGTTTGAACATGGGTAATATTTATCTCTTCAAATAGTCTGTAAAGTGAAACTATAATAACAATCTCTTCAAGTCTTTCTGATGCAAGACTTTCTTAATATTAGTTTTCCTCTTGTCTGACTAACAGTTTTTATTATCTTGTATCTCTGCAGACCTCAGACCATACATAAGGCAATACAACTTTTAAAAAAATTATGTCCATTTGGTTCTATTATTTATTTGTTTATAAATAACACAGTTTAAATCATTCACTTCTTGTATTGTGAGCATCATTAACTAAAATTTCCTTAGGCAGCATATAATTCATTTGCCTTTTTTAAGTTTATCAATTTTTCTTATTTAAGTTTGTTTTATTATATCTTAATATTGTATTATACCTTATAATTGACTATGGAATGAAAAGTTTGAACATTAAAATATGCATCTAAAAATATGCATCTGTATTTTACTTTCACATGTTACTTATAAATACATCCTTGAAAAACATTCAAAGATGCAGAAATATCTTTGCTAAGAGCAGTGGCATAAGTAAACTTATGCCTTCCAAAACTATTAGTTATACATACATTTTGGGGCATTTATTTTTTACATATCAGTGCATCAGTTTTAATATTTTTCCTTTTCTTTTTTTCTTCTCCAAGATATTTTATTTTCTCCAAGAAGATACTTTATATAGAGAGATTTAAAATTTTTTTTCAGTTGCATTTTTCTTTATCATTTTACATCTGTTAGTGATTACACTTGCAAATCAAGTCACGCAATTCTTTGTTTTCAAAATAAACTGTCTTCAGTGACAGTAAAATCTATTTAGATCTTTACTTATGTGGCATGTGAATTCCAGCACAAGCCTGTTTTTAATTTTCATCATCAGTTATATTATTCATCATCAATGGAGCAAATGAATTGCAATAGGTAATAAGGAGATTTGAACCTGGTTATGCCACTGATATTCAGAGTAAACTGAGACATTTATGAATCCTTTGAC
Organism: Cryptotis parvus; assembly: GCA_021461705.1. Lineage (NCBI taxonomy): Eukaryota > Metazoa > Chordata > Mammalia > Eulipotyphla > Soricidae > Cryptotis > Cryptotis parvus. The sequence goes on along the minus strand of JAJIBD010001446.1, from coordinate 108,538 downwards.
TGTGATGTACCAATTCTCACTCCCTTCCATTTCATTAAATCTGTAAATCAGATTTTAATTTGAAGTGCTTACAGTAGTTACTTGGGTGTTATATTTATACAAGAGACAAAAAATAGAAAAATTATAAAAGATGGTTGATAAATATCCCATGAAATATAAATTCTAAGGAATAGTCACATGTAATATTTTGATAAGCTGTACTTTACAAATATGTTTATATTCATATTGTTTAAATTCCCGAGTGGAACTATAAGTGGGTTATCCATTTCATGTGTTCATGGTTTCTTTAAAAATATTGTGAATATTAGAGAGCCTTCTGATATACTTAGTTTTAGCAATATAGCTAAAGTAGTTGTTAAAAATAAATATTTATTTTGGAGCTATAGAGATATTACAGTATTAAGGTGTTTGCCTTACTCATGTCTGACCAGTGTTTAATCCCCGGCATCCATATGCTTCCCCTTTTACTCGGGAGTAATTCCAGAGTGCAGAGCCAAGAGTAACCCCTAAGCTTGCCTGGGTGTGGTCCTAAAGTAACAACAAAGAAGAAGATATATGCATTTGAATAGATGTTTCAAAATTTAGGAAAATGTAAAGTGATGGAGAATTTCAAGTACATGTGGATAAAAACATCACATTAGAAATTTATACTAAGTGAATAGCTAATATATGTATATTGGTAAATTAAAATTTTGATATAATGTTTATATTCACATATTTCATTTTAATATATGTCAATTTGATCAATCACCATTTTGAAATATTCATAGTTGGGTTTTTGACATGCAGTGTTCCCTCACCAATCTTGCCGCCAGTGTCAACTTCCCTCTGCAGTGCTCTCAGGTTCTGTCTCCTGCCCCCCACTGCACCCCATCCCCAGCTTGCTGTCTTGACAGGCACCTTTTAATTACCTTTGTGTTAAATGCAAAGTGTCATTATATGCTAATAAGCAGTTATTTAAAAATTGTATTTATAATTTATGTATATAATTCCATGGCTTTTTTCTGCATAGGTGATGCCTCTCAAAAATTTTTTTTCTTCATTACCTTGTGGTGGACTTGGGGTAAGTAAGAATTTGTTTATTGTCTTCAAGTAATATGAATTTAATTTATTTCTTAAAATACGTCTTTTGCTTAAGATGTGTGTAATCAAAAAATATTTCCATTTTGGGTCAAAAACCCAACTATTCCCTTTGATTTCTCTAGTTTTAAACATAAATTTAGGGCTGTTTTTAGTAAAGATTATACTAGACATCAAGAGTGGCTACAAAATTTGTAGGGCTCACTGCCAAATGAAATTGCAGATTGCTTATTTTAGAAATTATTAAGAATTTTCAGATGGATACAACTGTAAATGGTTCACAAGGCCTTTCTAACTGTAGTATCCTATAAGAATGCACAGGTTATACATTCATGTAGTGGGCTCTGCTAGACTTTGATTTAGCTGAGGTAAATAGGTGATACTAGAGATTTTAATTGTTTTGTCAGTAGACTTAAATTTTCAGTAGACTTGTATTGAATATGCACATACATGATCTCTTTGGTGAAATGGCATAAACTACACAATGTGTTTAGTATTAAGGAAGATTTTGAGACCCACCTGGGATCATTATTTTCTTCAATAATTAATGAAGCCATTTTGACCAGAGATATTTATAACACAATTCAAGGACAACTTTGTTTGAATATAACATCATATGAATAAAAATGCCTACAGTTTTGTGGATTATTAGAACATGCTTTATAATTTACAATCTGTTTAAAGTTAACTATTAATAGTAATGAGCTACTTCCATTATTCTGTATCATATTGTGATTGTTTTTCTGTATCATACAGTGTTGTGTTGTACTTATTGTGTTTTGTGTTATCATATTTGTTGAACCAGTAACAATTATAGACCTCATTCTCATGAACTGAATGAATGGTTTGAGGCTCTTTGTGTTCCTGGTGCGAACAGATGCCCTTTGGGTTATACTAGCACACAACAGGACATATGGAGATGTTACTGGTGCCCGCTTGAGCAAATCGATGAACAAAGGGAAGACAAGTGAAATGACGAGTGATACACCACAACCACCATTCATTGAATAAAGAATATCAATATTAAAAAGAGTAATGAACATATATCTTGGAAGAACTAAGTGTTAAGCTATTTTAGAACAAAATAATTCTAAGTGTAGTTCTAAGGACTAATCCTGCAATGCTTTAGGTAACATTTTGCTATATTCTAATTTTCTGCAGGGAAATTTAATATATTTTCAGCTAATTTCATCAATTCCAAAAGCTAGATTTAGTAAGGACAATCTTTCTCTTTGCCATTCTGGAAATAGAAAAGGACAAAACCAATATTTGTTAGGGTTTTACAGTTTACCAACCTATATTACATGAACCAATATTCTTTACGGTTTTGTAAAATAATGATATGTATCAATGTCATTTAGCAGATGAGCAAATGAAACCTTAGAAAAGGGCAAGTATTTTTCTGAAGTCATACAACAAAGTTTGAAAGGCTGTTTTATGAGGTTGGAATGCATGTCCATGTGGAGGAATTATAAGAGAACAGTTTTAGGTCCTGCCTCAGTTTTCATCTTTAACTGTAGCACCTCGAGTCTAAAATTCAGCAGCAGTTTGGCTAGTGGTGTGTGGTGTCTTTTTTGTTAAGAGTGAGTTTCACTTGTTGACCCCCAGAGGATAATCCTTGTTCAGTTTTAGCAAGCTCTTTTAAATTTAGAAGTTGTAAAAATCATTCTAGAAAGCAGAGGATAAGATAGATGGGGTTCTTAGACTTTTGCATTTGTAAGTGACTGCTTTAAGAGACTGACTACCTACAAATGAAGCAAATTCTGAAACAAAACTTAAAACTGCTCATGAGTATAGTAACAGGAGTACGTCAACTCTATTAAAAGAATTGTGATTGTCAATCCTTCTTACTTATTTCAAGTATATTTAATTTTTGATCTAGTGTTGAAATAAATAAAGCTCTCTAGGTGTTTTTTTTTTTAATCCGGCCCAGGTATGCTGAACCAGAGACTCTCAGACATGGGGCAGAGCTGATACTTGCTCTCCCTGTGCCCAGCCGCTCATGAGCGCCCAGGAGGCATGGCGGGTTCTAGCCCTGGCCTGCCACCCCAGCAGAGCCTCACAACAAGCCAGAGGACCCCCTGCAGCAGTTTTTTTTTAAAATCCAGCCCAGGTATGCTGAACCAGAGACTCTCAGACATGGGGCAGAGCTGCTACTTGCTCTCCCTGTGCCCAGCCATTCATGAGGTGCCCGGGAGGCATGGCGGGTTCTAGCCCTGGCCTGCCACCCCAGCAGAGCCTCACAACAAGCCAGACGACTCCCCCTACTCCATGGGGCCCGCCATTTTCCACATCCCGACTTCCCTCTCGTCACAACTCCACCCAGAAGACCAGACTATCATAGCCCGGCTCACGTGGCTGCTAGCAGCTGCGCAGTTCATCAATAAATGCTTTATTTAGAAGTGACTACAAGAGTATGCCACCCACACAGCAAGCCTATTAAGCTGCTCGTGTCATATTTGATATGCCAAATACCAGTAATAAAGGTTTGAGGCTCTTTATGTTCCTGGAGCAAGCGGATGCCCTTGGGTTCTACTAGCATGAGACAGGACATAAGGAGATATTACTGGTGCCCGCTCTAGCAAATAGATGATGAATGGGAAGATAGTGATAGTGATAGTGATAGTCTAGGTGTCACCTCTATTTCTGACCTAGCCCATGATATCACTCATGGGCTTTTTGAACACAGGAGAACACATGAGCCACTACTCAGCTACTCTAAATCCACAAGGAACTTATTCTGTAGCTAGACCTACTCTAGTAGAGCAATGCCCAGAAATATGACTGGATTTGGGTAGAAACCGCTGCTTCTAGCAATAGTCACTCAGTTATAGCAATGTAAAGAAAAGTGGATGTAATACAGTAAGTTCTTGATAATATGTTCACACATTGACCTAATCTGACTGATGGCAGCAATGGTGATAGTAAATCCAGCTTGATCAGCAAAGCTATGAGAAAGAGGTTAGTTTAGGTTGAATCTGTCAGTGCAAAGGCAGACTAGAGAAAGACAACTTTAGTTAAAAAATGACTATAGATCTTATGGTGCCTAAAATAGACTACATGAGTGTGTGTGTGTGTGTGTGTGACATATATGCACTTGCTCACAAAATCTCACCCTTGTTTTTCTTAAATATTAATTTGATTCTTTGTATATCCCTTCTTAAGACCCACGTTATGTTTTTTAGACACTCAAAAACTATCTTGCCACTAATTGACTTTTGTTTGTTTGCACAACTGCTCTCCTCAGGACTTTCTCCTGTTCAATGGGATCACTCCTAGTGGTGCTCAAGGTACATATGGTACTATATGAGGTACAGGGATTGAACCAAGATTGCTGTATGCAAGTCAAATGTCTTAAACCTGAGTACAACCTCTCTAGTTCCAAATCTTGGTTTTGATACAAATTCTAAGAGAAACTTTAGGTCCTCTCTATTTTTATCCCTTTTTACTTAAGAATTGTCCTAGATATATTTATTTTATATTGAATACTTAGTCTGAACTTGGGATGACTAAACTTTCTGGTAGTGAAGAATGCTAGAGGTCTTGGAAACCACTGAATTTTTGTTATACTGTGGTACTCTTCTGCTTCAAGTTATCAAACATGAAATGACTGCTTAAATTATGAAATATTTAAAGCTCCCAATCATTAAAGTCCTGTTTCCTAGCAAAATTTCCCCAAATACCTACTAGTAACCTTGAGGACAATCCTACTGAATGTTGATGGTTTGATTGACTTTTGAGAAAAACCCCTGGAACATTATGAAGTCAGAAAATCCCTGCTTCTTATTACCTTTACCCCTAAAGCTGCATGTGGCCATGCTCTTGTATTGCTCAAGTAGCTCAGTGGGCTGCTGGTATTCAAGATACTTTAAGATGTGCTCTCAATAGCTGTGCTCTCCTTATGTGCTCTCAACAGTTGTATTCTCCTTATGTGCTCTTCTTATGTGCTCTTAATGATTGTGGTCTCCTTATGTGCTCTCAAGAATTGTGCCCTTCCTTATGTGATCTCAAGAATTGTGCTCTTATTTGCTTTAATAGTTGTTCCTCCTTATGCTCTCAGCAATTGTGCTCTCTTGCTCTCAATGGCTCTCTATGTGCTCTCAAAATGTGCTCTCTATGTCTCACAGTTGTACTTCCACTGTGCTCTTATGGCTAGATTGTGCTCTCTATGTGCTCAATTGTCTCTTCCTTATGTGCTCTCAACAATTTACTCTTCCTTATGTGCTCTCAACAATTGTGCTCTCCTTATTTGCTCTCAACAATTGTGCTCTTCCTTATGTGCTCTCAACAATTGTGCTCTCCTTATGTGCTCTCAACAATTGTGCTCTCCTTATGTGCTCTCAACAATTGTGCTCTCCTTATGTGCTCTCAACAGTTGTACTCTCAACAACTGTGCTCTCCTTATGTGCTCTCAATAATTTTGTTCTCCTTATGTGCTTTCAACATTCCAAACTTTCTGAGTTCCTTCGTGTTTGGTTCTTATTGCTTAGTTACTATGGCATGACTCATGCTTGACTATTGTATGATTCCACTACAAGAAAATGCACCAAATGCAGAGAGCAATTTACTAAATCCCAGGACTTGGTCATTGTATAGTGACAAAGATAATTGAGGGACTCTGGAAACAGAAAGCAAGTGAAAGACCACTTTAGTCTTCACTCCTCAGGGTATATTACTAAAAATAGTGATCATTTTCCTGGCCATCTGACCTGCTGCTGTGTGAAGAAATCTTGAAATCATTTCTCAGCCGTATTTTTCCCTGTTCACTTGATAGGCCACAAAAAAAACCCCCACAAAAGCAAGGACGAGCAGGCTTTTATGATAATGTCGTCATCAGCTCCCAGCTTCAAACACTTCTGCGGCTTTTGAGTTGTCATTTATAACTTGGAACTGAATCGACCCATAATTCCCCTGATACACTTAGAAAAATTGATAACAGACTCTGCACTTCTTTTATGGCTCGGAGGAGGCAACTCCAATCACATCACTATTGGCAGGCAATATTATTTTTTGACATGGTAGTAAAAGTATAAAGGGGCTTATGGCATTTGTTTAGATGAGGAATGGGCTCTCAAGCTGTGCTGGGGTTTATGGGACCAGATTAGTGAGAAGCAAGGGGAATATGATGTTTGCAAACAGGATATGATTTTATATATAAGTTTGGGTTTCGTGCTCTCATCCCTTGGGACAGCCCTGCAGACAGCAGAGAATTCCACTTTTATCCTATAACAGACAAGCTCCTAGTGCCAAAAGGCAAAAAAATAAACGTGGTCAATGGGCAGTGTCAGACCTCGAGTGGAGAAGGAGGACTATGGAAGAGGCGAACAATTCCCTCAGAGGAATGAAGAATTGCAGAGCCTTGGCAAAATCTGACTCTGCCTAACTGGTCAAAGATGTGCCAAAACGGAGAATCTGTGAGATTTGATCAAGGCTCCTTCTCCAGCAGCAGTTCAATCTGTGAACATGAAGCCAACCTTTATTTTAAACTTTAACTCCATCCACATTCTATTTGATTACACCCTTATCTGAAACACAAGGTTTAGGCATGTCACTTTGTGATTTGAGGAGGGATGATGAGGGGAGGGAGCTGGTGATGGAGGGAAGTTAACTTATGGCTCATTTCAGTTGCTCTGAGGTTTCCAGCACACATTTTTAGCTAACTATACTCACTATTCAGAGGCAGATTTGGATGGAACACTTACATCTTCTCTCATTCCACCAGATTTTGAATGTAAACACTCCCCTCTGACAGATAAAATTCATATATGTATAAGTGTTGTATGTATATACACTTAGATATTTGGAAGAAAATCCTTGTTTCTTCCATCACATCTATATGTTAACATTATTTCCCCATATGTTAGAGAGCACATTGGTTCTCCACATTTATTTTCTTAATACTTAAAAAAATCTTAGGAGAAAATCTTGACTTTCTCTTCTGCATTGTTAGGGACTGCATTACTTTATGCCAAACTCATGGGTTTTCAGTTAAATTCAAAGCAATAGAAAGGTTTGGTTAATACATTTTTCTCTTTCTATGTAGCATGGTCTTCATAGAAACAAGACTGATATTTTAGAAGGTGTTACCTATCTGTCCAATGAGGAGTAAAGTGCAGGAAAGAATGATAGTCTTTGTGGCCAACAAGTGGACAGAGTGCAGTGATAATCACATTTCTGCAAAGACTCCTGGGACCACTTTTCTCTCTTGCTCACAGCCTCCGCACTGGACTGATAGGAGAACAGAAAGGAGCTTACCAAACCAAGAAGAGACCGGTGTTTGGACTGATTACTCAAGTAGTCATTACTCAACTCTTTAAGAATAGTTAGGAGTGACTGTAGTAGGACCTAGGGGAATTGGGGGTGGGAAGCTGAGTGTTTGATAGGAGAATTTGTAGCACAGTAATTTTTTGGCAATTGCACCAAGCAGATGCAAAAATTGCTTGTGTGTGTACATATGTGTGTATAACAAATATGAACAAGAATTCAATATTTATGTCCATGTTTAAAAGTTCCTGAGGTATGAATAGTGACTCCTGAGTACTTTTATCATCGATTCTTGCATCTTGTGTGATTCCCACCCAATTCCAATTCTTTTGAGCAGCAGAATTTGCTCTTTTTTTCCTTTCCATGTATAGAGAGAGGAGATGATGGCATCTGTTTCTCCTTTGAAGTGTTCAGGACAATGTTGATTCCTCTAATATTAATGTTCTGCTCAAACCTGGCTTGCAATCAGGTTTCATTTCCTCCCTTGCTGCTATCTCTGTTGCATCACAATCCTCTTCCCTCCAGCACAGTGAGAGGATCCACCCTAATTTGGAATTTTTCTTTTTCCCATCCCCCACTCCTATTGTATTTCGATTTCACTAGTTTTAAACTTGATGCAAATGATAACAGCAGGAGTACCCTCAAGGCACCTGGAAAAAGTAAACTGATAAGCTGCCTTAATGAAATTGTTTGAGAACTGGTTTTTGCTGCAGATTCCACAAAAAGATCATATTGCCCTAAACTTGGAAACTATGGTAGAAAATATTATGCAAGCCATGAAATTCCTTCTAAATAACAAAAGAAGTTTCCAGTATTGCATAGATTATGCTAATTGTGTATATTGAATAATAGTTGCCAGGAAACAGACAGCACTCCCCACAGAGATAAACAGGTATACATTTCTCTGTGTGCGCTATAAAAATCATTACAAAATTGTATAAGATTCATGTCTGATGTCTGTTATATAAAAGAGGAAAATTAGAAGTGAAAACCTTAACTTCCTCCTCACTTTATGTATCTGTGGACTCCTTTCCATGATTAATCCTCTGGATTGTTTTGATAACATGGCTAAGCACAACAGGATGCATTTTCAAATGCTTTTCTTTTCTTTTTTTTTTTTTTTTTTTTAGGTTAACACCTGGCAATGCTCAGGGGTTTCTCCTGGCTCTGCACTCAGGAATTACACCTGGCATTGCTCAGGGGTCATATGAGATGCTGGGGATCGAACCCCAGCCCACATGGGCTGGCTGCGTGCAAGGCAAATGCCCTACCCGCTGGGCTATTGCTCCGGCCCCAAATGCTTTTATTTTTGTCTAAAATAAATGTGAATATAACAAAGTTATTACAGTTCTTGTCAGAAAAGATAGCTTAACCATGGCTGCAAAAGAGAGTCACACATATGTTTTATACATTCGCAGAAACACATCACCTAAAAAAGACACAAGTGTGAAGATATGAACCAAAGTGTTGTCTATAACAGGAACAAAGGGAACGAAAGGGGGTTAGGCATCTATGGGCATGGATGACAGAATGGCTAGAGTTACCTTTTCAGAGATTAGAATCCAGGGGTGAGGGATGAGGGACTTTGATTTCCTGAGATTTTTGTTTTGTTTTGTTTGGGGATCACACCCCATGATATTTAGGGCTTTCTCCTGGCTCTGCACTGAGGAATCACTCCTGGAAGTGCTTAGAAGACCAAATGGGATTGCAGGGACTGAACCTAGCTCAGCCACACTTAAGACAAGCACCCTAACTTCTGTACTATGACTTCAGACCTGAGTTTGTGTGTGGGTGTGGGTGTGGTGATTAAAGTGCAGAAGTATTTAGGCCATGATGAGGTGCGGACTAAGTCCAGGATAGATCCATGGGGAGTGAAAGATCTGTAGCGAGGGAGGGGGGTTTATCTTATCTGCTGAGCCTACTGCATTCTCCTCTTCTTTGTGCCCCCAAATATATGGACAGCTTGGGGTAAAGTCCAATCCAGAACAGAGTTTTCTGCCCTCCTCCCCCATATTTCTAGATTAAGGAGTTGTGAGCAGAGAGGAAGGTGTGAGCAAGTTGGATTTGCACGCACGCTCTGAGTGCCTGAGCTCCCTCTTAAAGCTTGACCTTTGAGATCTGGAGGAGCTTAAGAGTAGGCCTGTAGTTATCCAAGAACTCAAAGATCTGGGATTCAATAGTGTAGGTTTGAGAGACGTCTGGGTAGCTCCAGATCTTAGCAGCATTATGTGCTTGAGGTTCCAAGTCCCTCGGGATGTTATTTGGACATAGTTTCCTATATAAATTGTGCAGCTGCAAATTAGATACAGTATTTTAACACCTGCTTGTTTTCAAGTATAATGAAAATGCCCTGACATTTCCCAGTGCCTTTTCATGTGCATTTTAGTGGCTTCTTGAATGACACTATTACCTTGGAGTCTTGTTTTCTCTGGTTAGTCACTTCTGATTTATATTTGAGCTGCAGGATTCAGGGTAACTGTCTTGTTAATCCCAGTAGGTTCATATATAGACCAAAGGACAACCACTATATATATTTCTCATGGCCAGTTGTATAGTACATATTTACAGCCCAAGGAACAAACTTCACAGTATCAACTTCAGAGATAGTTCTCACTGTTAACTATCATTTTTGGTTCTCAGAAGCTATAATATCAAATAGAAAGATCAATGAAAATTTGTGGCTAGATTATTTAGGACTGTACCCAAACTATCTCAATGAAATAGTAAGTCTTAACTTTGAAAATGTTGATGTCCAGATGATTGATTTTATATTTACTTCTTATTTTTTGTGGGTCACACCCATTGATTCTCAGGGGTTACTCCTGGTTCTTCACTCAGGGATTACTCCTGGCGGTACTTGGAGGACCATATGGGATGCTGGGGATTGAACCCAGGTCAGCCGCGTGCAAGGCAATTCCCTGGCTGGTTCTGGTATCATTCGAGCCCTGACTGATTTTTAAAGATGACGTTATTCATTAGGCAAAGGGATAGAAGAGATGACCTAGATTATAGCAAAAAGAAAATCTTTTCAAACATCAACTTGAAAAGAATGATTCTCATAGACCTAGACTGATTGACAGCCTCACATCAGAAAGTTACAATGATCTGCATTTAGCTACTAGAAATACCTACTTCATCTTCTCCAATTCTCACAACAGTCCCAAGTATCTTATTACTAGAGGTGTAACAGTGGCTTCTAGCCTACAGAAAAAGGAAACTGAGGCTTGGGGAGGGAATAAACACATTCAAGTCATTTAATTAGTGGGTGACGAGGCAGTGATCTCTTGATTCCCAAACTCTTAGCTGCAGTATTGTGCACAAACAACTGTCCATAATTTCAACCTCATAGGATTGTCAGCACTTGTTTCCCAAATGAGAACAACCCTGGCCTTAAGAAAGCACAGTTATTCTTTTTGCCAAGAACATTCTTTTTTATTGAAATTCCCAAGAAGTATTAAATCCATGCACTCACTCAGACATCATTAACGTGGAGTGAAAAAAACAGCTAGTTGTACATAGCATTTCCATACTAACTAGAGCACTGAAAAATACCTGACCTTGAACCAAACCTCTGTGGATGAGTTTGGGAGAATCACATTTCACACAGTAACTGAGTCAGAGTTAAGTTTAATATGCTGGCGTGGTAGCAACAGCATGTCTGACATGCTTTGTGTAGTGAATAAAGGGCTTAGAATATTATGAAATACTCTTAACATAGACTGTGCATTAGATTAAATGAAGAGTAGGAAAATGCTAAAACAGCTCTGCCTCTGTCTTTACCTGAATCATGATCAGACTGACCAGCAAGTCATTCAAACCATGAATAACAATAGGATATCTTGAATTTCTTGACAGACCTTGTTTCATCACCTCCCCCTCCCTCCCACCAGAGATCCATATATTATTTGGAAATTCGTTGCTTCCACCTTTATTCTAAATAGCATGGGATAGTTTTCTGATGATTATGAGTGGTTAGAAATTGCAGGCGCACATTCAAAGCGAATAGAGCTGCCAGAAACCTGGTGCTTACGCTGGGAGGTGGTCGGTCCTGGAGCCCTACTGTACGTGGTGTGCCTCTTGTCTCCTCCAGATGCTGCATTAATAGTTCACACCTTCTTTCCATATGGAATATTGGTCACACTATTCATTCATCATATCTATGGTTTCCTTGGAATCTGATGGCCCTCCCTGTAACTGTTCTGTTTTCTTTTTCATCTCACCATGACTAAAGAAGCTAAGGTGTAGACATTATAACCTACAAGTGATCCCCAGAGAATGGGCTGTCATTCATGAGTTCCTTCCAGAGTTGAACAAAAAAGAGAAAACATGTGAGTTCACCCACCCATTGTCATCATAAATCTAGTCCAGCTCATTTCAAAGGTCTCAGGGTTTCAGCAGAATTTCTAATATGAAGTGAAAATATACATGAAAATACCTGGCATGCTGTATCACACAAGAGAAGGGGTAACACTTCCATTGTCATAAAAAGGCAAAACAAACGGAAGCAGCATGGGATACAATAAAGAATACTAGATAGTTCTAGTCTTAGAAATATAACTCACTTTTTTATAGAAGAAAAATGGAAAGTTATGTCCACCAGAGTTATAGAGGGCACTCAAAGTTTTCAAAGTGTTCAACTTAAGTAACTACTGATCCTGAGTAATGTTATGATCTTAAATATGTATCTTTCTGTCCAGCCTTAAAGACAGAGAAACCACAATGCATGGTTTCTTATAAATATTATTTAGCAGACCAGATGAACTAGTACAGGAAGCAATGTGATCAACCTAGTTTGACTCCTGGCACCATGTATGTTACCCTGAACACTATCATCGGATACTCCTGAGCTTCACAAATAGGAGCAACCCCTGAGTACCACCACGGGCTGCCTATTACCCGCTTACTCCAGTAATTTTAGTTATTTGGATCTCATTCTTTCTGTAAAGTAAGGATAAGAGATTTCTCCTTGTATTATTGTGTAGTCAAATATAAGGATGGATTCTGAAAATAGGCCCTTTCCACTTTTAAAAATAGACGGAATTGGGTCTGGTTCTGTAGAGAATATAAATGCTACTCCTTAACTATATTAATGTGGAAAACTTATTTATAGCACTTGCACATCTAGGTTTCAGACCTTGAAAATCAAAGCAATGAAATAAGATCCATATCTATACATATCACTATTTGGAAGTTTATCAAGGCTGGTCATGTGACTTAAGTGGCACTTGCCCTGTTTTCAAAGCAGGTTTCAAGTGGGTCCAGAGGTATTTGGGAGTAAAGCAGGCATAGCTGAGTTGGGCCTCCAGCTGTAAACCATAGCAGTGAAAGAGTTTGACTGGAAATTGAAAATTTTAGTTCAACAGAACTGTATGGCACTTTAGAGTCTGCATTGCCCGGACATTGGTGATGCCTCAGTACTGTGGGTCATAATTGGAGCGACACAATTCTGTATGACTATGAACTGTGCAAATCATTTTAGTTCTGTATGCCTCTGATTGTTTTCTTTTATAGGAGACTGGAGAGCTCCCATATGGGGCTCAGGGAGTCTAGGCACCCTTTCAAATGACTTCTTTGCCAACATTCCAACAAGCGATTTAATGCTACAGTCTGAGAATGTACAACTGCTGAGGTCCTTCAGTAACAGGGACCCCGAGAACTAACCCATTGGTGCCTCAAGACATCTTCAGTTACACTCAGCAATGCTCTGAAGACCATGTGGTGCTCGAGATCTAACTGGGGCTAGCCACATACAAGGCGAATTCCTTAATACCCGAACTGCCTCCGCATCCTTGCTTATGTTTCGGTACCTATAAGTAGAGGTAATTGATAAAAACAAAAGCATCCTCTTTTGTATCAAGTTACTAAAATATAACCAATTTGAATTACTATCCAAAGCTCTTGACTGCTCAAGAGGTTGGAGTGCAGGGTCGGAATGATAGTAGAGCATGTACTTGCTACCAGCTTCGACCACCAGCACCAAATATGGTCCCCTGGACATTTTGAGGAGTGATCCCTGAGTGCAGAGCTGGGAATCAGCCATTAAGAATTCACAGGTGTGATCCCAAAACAAAATAAAAGGTTGGATGTGCACGGCAGAGCCTGGCAAGCTACCCGTGTCGTATTAATTATATGCCAGATACCAGTAACAATTATAGACCTCATTCCCATTACCTGATGGAATGGTTTGAGGCTCTTTATGTTCCTGGAGCAAGCAGGTGCCCTCGGGCTCTTCTTGCATGAGACAGGTCATATGGAGATGTTACTGGTGCCCGCTCAAGCAAATCGATGATGAACGGGAAGATAGTGATACAGACAGTGATGTGCACAAGTCCCTGGGTTCCATCTTGGGCACTCATGGTCCGTTGACCACTGCTCAGTGGACACCGTCTGTGGGCGTGGCACTGAAACACCAGCCCCACACTGCCAGAAGAGGTATCACTAAGAGTGGTCTTCAGACTCCTGGGGCATTATTTAGGAGACCCACAGCAAAATTCCTCTTCTTCAGAAATCAGTCAACAACTTATCACTGGGGATATGGCAAGATTTAGGCAGTGTAAAGTATTTACAAAGCCCTACACTTCTAAGAGAAGTAGGATTAGGGGAATCTTAACAGCAGAGTTCTAGGGCACTAGCCATTTTAGATGCTGCTGGGGGCCAAATTATTTATCTTCTATGTGGAAGTGGTGGGAAATGAGGCTGCAAGTTGAGATGTACTAACTCTCACATTTTAGCGATTCTTTAGAATCGCTAAAGAAATGTGATTCTAAATACACACTTAATTATACATGTATTGAAGGACATGGATGGGGAAGGAATGTTTATATCTCATTTTAGGTTTTATTCAGTGACAGTGAAACTGTCAAGTATAGAACATATAATTAATTTATTTTTATTTATTTCCTTAACAATATATGTATCTAGTGTGTGTTCATACCTGACGACGGGTATCCAACACTTCTTGGCATTTAACACTAGATCTTAGGTTATATCTTTGAGTAGAGATCTGTAGAGCAAATAATAGGAAACATCATATTGAAAGTTTATGTCTGTATCTGTCTGATCAAGCTACCAATAAAGAGTTTTTTTTTAAACAAAGTTTATTCGTGGTGACTTTAACCAAATAGTTTTCATCAGAAGGTCTGGGGACTGGTGCTGGTCCACAGGTATAGGAATGTACAAACCATCCCTCCTTGGCAGCTCCTTAAACAACAGAAAGTCATTTCCTCACAATTCTGGTGACTGGAAGGCTAAGATCAAGGTTCTGGCAGGATTGGCTCTGGTTTCTCCCGAGGCCTCTTTTCTTGACTTGCAGCCATCTGACTTCTTGCTATGTCCTCACTTGGCCTTTTCTCAGTACACATCCCTGTGTCTTTTCCTTTTCTCATAAGGACACTAGTCAGACTCAATTAGGGCACCACCCTCCAACCTTGTTTAACCTTCATGAATTCTTTAAAGACCCTACCTACAAATACAGTCATACTGAGCTTTGATATTGCATTTTGAACAGAGAACCAAATTTAGGGTTTAGCAATGGTGACATCTAGGTTGATGCGGATAAATCCCGATAACATCATCAACCAACCATATCAGCTATTTTCCCTTCTGTAAATGACTTGTAATGTATTTATTAGGCTATCATTCAAAGCACATTGTGTAATATTTGTACAGCATTAGTGTTCAGCCCTCGTAGGCACTCTCACATTCTGACCCTCACTTTCTTTAAATACAGAGTATCTTGCTTTTGCTTTCTTTGGATATTACTTTGACTTTTATAAAAACTCTTCCACTGAATCTACTAATAGAATTAGAATTTTCTCTCTTTGAATCTTTCCTACTCCCACCCCTACTATCACTATTCCTAGAAAGAAAATATCTCCTGGAATCTTCAACTCTAGCTGTAAGAGAGGAGGCTTGAGGATAGAAAATTATTGAACTTCTCAAATACTTCTTAAGTGGAAAAGGTAATTATTCTCTTTCCCTGAACAAATAAATAAGGCATTTGACAAATGAGAAAAATAAGGTGACAGATGCTATTTTATTCACTGTTTACAGTTAAATAGAATAAGCTATTAGAAAATTTAAGGCTAAATTACCTTATAAAATAAATGACAGTAAAATGATAAAAATTTTAGATAATTTAAAAATTACCAAATTAATAAATTATAAGAACAATCTAGCCCATAATATGTTATATTTATTTTAAAATATTCTCTAACTGATGGGATGCAGATGATGAAAATAGAATTTTATTTTAATAATTCAGCATTTATACACTCTGCCTAAAAGTGACAATGAATTATTATTACATTGAAAAATCACTGTTTCTTTGTTGAGTTTGGTATCTGTCAGGTTTCTGGGGGTAAGTGATCATTATTTAACCATCTATTAAAGCTAAATCAATACTCAATTATCCAGAAATACCCCCTTGTTTTAGCAGCAGCATAGCATGTCAGCAACATGCGCCTTAGTGTTCGCTAAGGAGTTAATTCCCAGCATTCAGGATGGAGCATTCCAAGGCATCTGAGGAAGAATAATATGCTACATGAACCAAGCACTGTGCATATAAATCCTTCTGTTACTGAACATACTAGTGTTCATCTTCATTCAGGGATATTTCTGAAAGGAATTCAGAAAAGAAACCCAACTGTATTTAGGCTGTAAAAAGGAGACTATGTCAAAATTCCTTTTCTCAAGTCCTTCTTTCTCCTTTTAAAATGTTCTCAAATCCATTCTCAGTACAGGTAGCTTAATTTCTATCATGTGCTCTTTAACTTTGTCTCAAGTACCAGTGACTGAGCTATGCTGGATGCGCTTGGAAAAGGCCCACATTCATTCAGGAAACTCCAGTTGAACTAGATCCATATGTAACTTTAGAAAAAAAAATAGTTTTCTGATTGGAGGTGCTTTCCGGCTTCCAGCATTATCACAGATGATTTTTGTTTTTGATGTGCTGCCAAATAGAACGTAATGCTGGAACCAAAACTCTGGGATTTTTTTTTCCTGTTTTCCTAGTTAATATTTACTGGGGTTGCACCACTTTCATCATTGTGCAGTACTCTGTGAAGCACTTTAAATGAATTGGTGAATGCTAATGTTAATCCCACAGAAAAGGGTGATTTCTCCACTTTCATGGGGAACTCGTGTAGCTAAGGACTTTCCAATTTGAACATCTTGGAAAGGAAGTGCTAGTGTTCAAGGTCCCAACTTCTACAGTAAATAAATAAAATAAGCTGTTAAAGCATTAAATGTTGATGATAACCTTACTAAAGTTACCGACTGAGCAATGAAATAAGATCTGGGAGACTTTATCCAAGGATTGGTTCTTGAGAACTTTCTCTGAAAAAATTTATTAGGAAGTCTAAAAATTCTTCCAAATCCTGAAGTTGTAGAAGGAAGTACTATATGAGCAATGTTTAATTTATTGCTCACTTTTCTCTCTTGGTAAAACTTATCTAGCTGGATAGGCCCAACTTATTAATAAATCTTATAATACGCATTTCTGAAATTTACTTCTAATCTTATCTTTTCTTTCTTCTTGTCTTATCCAAATAGAGGAATTTTTTTCTTTGCCTGTTCAATCTAGAAGAAAGATACTTTCTCTATGAAATCACTTATTTTCAAATTGTGTGGTGAAAGACAAGATTTTGTTTGTTTTATTTCCTGTTATAGAACAATGCTTTAGTAAAATACAAAAATGACTAAAAATGAGGTTCCAGAGATATTCAAGTTTAAAAACATCCCACTTTTTATATCCAACAGATGTAAAAATTGCTGTAAACAAATTGCTATAAAAGTTTTCCAAATGTTTGCTGGTGTTTATCTCCTGTACTGGAAATACTCTAGGACCACCAGGGTTCTGTGGACCACACTTTGAGTAGTAGTTCTCTCTACCTTAGCTTCAGGAACTGAAAGGTGCATCTCCATAGGGCATCTTGGAAATGAGTGTGTGGGTTGCAACAATTATGGGAGTAGCAAGAGGTTTCTGAACAAGCACTAACCAAATCACTTGTATCACTTGTCTTCCCATTGTTCAACTTGCTCAGTCGGTGCCAGTAATGACTCCATTCATTGGGAATGAGGCCCATTATTATTACTGTTTTTGGCATATCGAATACAACCACGAGTAACTTGTCAGGTTCTGCTGTGGACTCACTAACCAAGTAATTATTTCAAAATTAAAACTAGAGTGAATACAAGTCATCTCTAGCAAAGCTCATGCATGATGCATTTCTTGGGTGAAAAGGTGTCAAAAGAGGGAAAAGGTGATGAATCCTTGTTCTGGATCAGTGGTTTTAAACTGCCCATCCATAGACTGATGCCAGTCCTCATGAGTAAGAAAGTTTGAACAGTTCCATATACAAGGTTCTCCGCGTGCTTAGATTCAAAACTACCATAGCGTTGCTTTTTCTATTTGTTTCATCTGCTTTTATTTGATGTATATGTGTCTTTGTTTGTGCATGTGTATATTTACCATTATTTAATAGTCAATACAGTCTGCCCATAAGATAATTCTGCTTCTTGTGTTAGAGGAGATGGAAGTTATTTTTACATAGCCATTAAACCTCCTAGAGCAATTTCTCATTATATTTTATTTCAATAGTTAATTACATTTACTGGAGGAAATAATAAAACAAGTTTTATGTATTTTCTTTCATTAATACCTGCTCAGGTCTCTTCATTTTTTGTGTCATGCAAAGTTTACGTCTGGTATTATGTTGCTTTTCCTGAATGATTTACTTTGTCACTTTAAAAAACTCATGTTTAATGACAATATTTTTTCATGATTTTTTTGAACCACATTTGGAGGTGTTCAGGGATACTCCTGCTCTGTGCTTGATGTTTGCTCATGCAGTAATCAGGGGACCTTGTTAGGATAATACCCAAGCCTTCAAAGGCAAAACATGTGCCAGTACATTGGTCTATCTCTTTGATAGATCAATTAATGTTTTTATATTAATTTGTTAGATTTTTCTGCTGTAAAATTAAGAGTTTATTTTTTCTTTTATAATCTTTGAAAATATTACTCCATAATATTTTAAAATATTCATAATATTACTCAATCCTAGCTTGAGTAGTTTCTAATATTTTGAGTGTTTCTTTGTAGCTTTTGAGTCATACATGGCAGTACTCAGGAATTACAACTGTATCTGTGTTCTGGGAAAACTCTAGGTGATGCTCTAGGGACCAAAACTATTGCCAGGGGCTGAACCTAGACTTATATATGCAAGCCATAATCAGTGCAGGGGATAGAACCAGGACTGATTAAGCACAAGGCAAGTGCCTTAGCCCCTATTCCATTGGTCAGGCCCTATAATTTTATCTTTGTTTAACTTTGTATAACTTTCATGTAATATATCTCTTTTTCTACTTGTCTTCAAATTTATGCCTGAGTTTATAGTAGTTTAACTATGATGTGTCTAGGTTTTGTTTTCTTGCTTGTTTATGTAAATGATTTCTTTGAGCTTTCACTCTAAAGTTATTCTTTGAAATTTTTACATTGGTGGTTTCATTATTTTTGAGAAATTGTTAGTTTCTGTCTATTATTTCTTCCATCAGACTTTCTCTCCTTTTTCCAAGACTCCAGTTCTTTCTGCATTAGATAAGTTTAATGCTTAAATTGACTTGTAATAATTTCCCTTACAAAATTAATTATTTATTCAAAATATTCATTCAATAATTATTCAAAAACTCATTGGTTTGGCCAGAGAGTGCACTTGGTAAGGTGCCTACTTTGCAGTCACTCAACCCAGGTTCTATCACCAGCACCACTTATGATCCCCGGCAATGTAGGAGGGATCCCAAGTATAGACCCGAGTAAGCTGAGCACCACTGGGTGTGGCCCCTGAAACAAATAAAGCCCAACAAACTCAATGGCTCTATGATATTTTCCCAGTAGAATATTCATATATTGCTTTGACCTTAAATTTGATTTGTATTAAGGCAATGTGCATTCACAAATTCATATATAACTTAGTAGTATTGTTATTTTCTCTTTCAAAAATATGATACCAAAACTTACCTCTGGTTTTTTTTTTTTTTTGCTTTTTGGGTCACACCCGGAGATGCTCAGGGGGTTACTCCTGGC
This sequence comes from Cryptotis parvus, assembly GCA_021461705.1. NCBI lineage: Eukaryota > Metazoa > Chordata > Mammalia > Eulipotyphla > Soricidae > Cryptotis > Cryptotis parvus. The sequence goes on along the minus strand of JAJIBD010001446.1, from coordinate 89,109 downwards.
TCTGCACTCAGAAATTACTCCTGGCGGTGCTCGGGGGGACCATATGGGATGCTGGGGATCGAACCCGGGCCGGCACAGACCGGCCTCGTGCAAGGCAAATGCCCTACCTGCTGGGCTATAGCTCCAGCCCAAAAACTTACCTCTTAAGGCTTAAAAATAACTGTATTGGTGGGGAATTCTGGCTTCCCCATCATGGAGGTTCCAAGCCCCCAGAGGAAAAAAAAGACCTCCTGTGGATTCTGTAGCCTAATATTACTTGAGGAGTCAGGAGGTAACCATGGCAGCAGATGCTGGGGGCTAGCTGGGTCCCTAGCAATATTACTGTCCATTAGGGCCCCTGGCTTGTGTTCCAGCTGATACTGTACCTGAAATAATGAGCAAGGCTAGAAATTCCTGATGGTTATTCTTTAATACTACTCTGTTTCATCTCTTGCTCAGCTCTCTGCAGGAACCTCTCCCGACCTCTGTCCCTCTCCTGGCAGTTTCTCCTGAGTTTCTCTTTGGGGGATCCATGTGGGTTCCTCTTATCAGGGCCTCTCACTTCTGGATGCCTATGTTCAAGGCTCCATGCTTCTGGTCCTCTCCCAGGACGTCTCCTTTCAGGACCTTTTCCTTAGGTCCTTTCAGCTCAGGGATTTTCCTCTTCAGGACTTCTTTTCTCTTGACTCCTCAGCTATGTCCCTATCTACTTCCCTAGTTACCTTGTTTCGCCTCGTGTCACTGAATCCCTGTCTAAGTCTTTGAGTTCTTCCATGATGCCCTACTGCCAGTGGTCCTAATACTCAGAAGCTCTGAAGCTCTGTGGCCCTGTAGCTTTGATGCCAGCCCTAATTCTCAGGCACCAAGCCTTGTGGCTCTGGTGCTGACCCTCAGGCCTAGGCATCAGGAGCAACTTCTCCTCCCTGGTGTTGGCCTTCTGGCTCAGGCACCAAGGGACGCATGGCCTAGGTGCTGGCCAGGCACCAGAGGCTGCAGCTCTCTCAGTCCGGGAGCCCCCGCCCCGCCCCCGGCCAGGGCCATGCTATATAGATAAGGGCCCCAGAATGATCTCCTTATTTATAGACTCTACCAGGTTCAGAACCCTGTTCTCAACTGTCTTAACAGACCTTGGAGGTACTGTGCCTCTATGATCCCACATATACCCACCATCTCATTTTATGGTAAACTCTGTCAGCCATGAGTTCCCCCTTTGGTAACTTTATTTTTATTATTTTGCTTTTAGTTAAACACCATGGTTTTACAAAGTAAAAAAATTTTTACAATGCAGTTGTAAGAAAGATTCATGATTCAACACCAATCCCACCACCAGTGTGTTCCCACCACCAAAGACCTTCATTTCCCACCCACCCCTTCAACCCCATGCCTGATCCCTTAGCCAGACTAATTATATTAACCATTACAGCCCATATATGGGAATGGTATTGATGACAATGTTCATGACAATTTTCTGTGTTGTTATGTGCTAATCTGGCCAATTTCTGTTCTTGCACTCATTTTCTGAGTTTCTAGAAAGCAGTGGGTTTTACTAGTCAATCCTAAACACTCTACCACCGCACCAGACGCAAACATTTCAAATTTTTCGCAGCCTCTGTTTGAGCTTCTCCTAAACATACACTGCTAATTTACTCTATATTCCTTGTTGGAACTAGGTCTCTAAATATGTCAATGAATATATTCTTAGATTAAAGTCAATGTAAATTATTAAATCTCAAGTGGATCCATTGTACGATTTGGTCCCACTGTATAAGAAATTATCGATATGTTCCCACAGACCAGACATCATGCCCTCACACTTGTGATTGCATGCCCTAGACTTAATTCTATAAAATGTGGTGAGACAAAGCAGCTGCACGCCACAGGGATAACGCTTGTCAGCTCTGCCCTGTGTGTCTGCATCTCTGGATAATGACTGACAGCGCTGGAAAAGTTCATAGGCAGATTCACTGTGCCTTCCAGAGAGGACAGTGGTGGTGGGAGGGACCCCAGCTTCATCTCCACAAATCTCTGTGACTTTAGTCCTCAATATCCACATAACTGGGCTCGGTATTGTTTTGTGCCTTGGGTGGGGCTCTGATGAGCTGTGGAGTCTGGACCTTGAAAATAAATGCTGCAGTTGTGGTGCATGAGGTTCCTCTGGCATTTTCTGAGGATCTATTGGGGTAGTGGACCAAGGCCTATGCTTTTATAGGTGTTCCCAACATTATTGATTGACTAAATGTTATGTGCCAAAAATATGAATAGCATTCCTTAGTGTATAAACATAGCTAGTTAATATAATTAAAATTAGTTTAAATTGTGCTGGAATAATTGCCATTTTATTATTAAAATTTTCTTCAGAAATAGATTTTAAGTCTGCTATGAACTTTCTATATTGCTTTTTACTCATAATGTCATTTACTAGTAATGTCTAACTTGAAAATCTGAATATCCCTTGATCTAGTTTCATTCCTAGACAAAAATTAGAATCCTTTATAAAAATGCCCATTTAAAAGTTAAGAGTAATTCTCTTAAGTACTTAAGAGTAATTCTCTTAAGTACACTCTAGAATTACTCTGTTCTAAAGATCTTGAGGTCAGATTTTTTTTAGTTCTTGTTCTTGGATTCTACTTGTCTATGTTGATCACATTCCCTTTAACATCAAGAAAATTCTCTTTACAGTTACAGTCTTTAAATATTAATATTAATATTAAAATTAAACTTTCATCTTCTGTACATCTGAGGCTCTAGAATAAATTGATGGGCAAAGGTGGGGTAGGTGAAAAAAGGATGAAGATCTTGGGAAAAATAATCCTTAATTTTTGAAAAATCTTCACCATGGATTTTGCTTCTTTTGTATTCTCCAACTTCATAGTGGAATAAATAAAGATGAAAACAGTTATTTTAAAATGTTATACTTAGCTTTTAGGTCCACGAAACTGTTTCAGAGGAAGTGGATGTTTGGAATAGTGGGTTTACCTAAAAAAAGAGGCTTACTTTATTTCTACTTAACACAATAAATCATGGTTGCTCAAAGCAGCAAACTCTCTATGTTTTCACTTCCAGACATGTGTATAGTCAAAACCAAGATTCTTAGGAACAACTACTTTTCAAGGATCTGGCTTTTTACTTAAAGAAGTTGTTTATTTCTTCTGCTTACTTATATAGATACCAATAATCATATGGTTTAATGTTTTTAAAAATAAACTTGGTAATTGTTTAGAACAGAAAAAAAAATCCAATGAGCAAAAATGAGATAGTATAGTGTGTGCTTTCCCCAGGGAGCACCTAAATTTTTACTTGAACTTCTGACATCCACTATGAAGGTATCTCTGTTATTTAATTGATTCTCAGTTTCTTGGGAAGAAATTCTCAACCGATGTAATAACAATGTATTGGGCTATCTAATTCTATTTTGTAGGAGCTGTTGCTTTATTAAATAAATTCAGCATCATTATGTTTTCTACCCAACACAATCTTATAGCACACCTGCCCTCTTAGTCTTGGTAACCTAAAGGCTTCCAGACACTGTTATACAGCTATTATTTCAGAATAATGGACAAGTTACAAAATTTGAGAAAGTTCAACGATCCCAGGTACAACACACAAAAATTGATTTTAAAATATATTTGATCTGTTTTGGGGACTGTAGAGGTAGGTCATTAGTCTTCTGTGCAGCTGACCCAGAGGTACTGGATTTCCAGCACCTCTTATGCTTTCCAGCAGGCTACCAGGGATGAACCCTGAGCACAGAGTCAGAAGTAAACCCTGGCAACAAATGACTTATTTTAAATTTTATTTATTTATTTATTTATTTATTTTTTATTTATTTATTTATTTATTTAGGTTGGGCCATATCCAGCTGTGTATAGAGATTACTCTCTCTACTCAGATATCATTCCTTGTGCATATGTGTTACTACAAATAGAATCTGGATTGGATATTTGCAAGGCTATCTTCTTAGCCCCTAAGTATTCTATCTAATCTATCATTTTTTTCCAGTTTCTTCTAACACTAATGATGATGATGATGATGATGATGATGATGATGATGATGATGATGAGGATGATGTGATTGAACTTTTCTTTTCCCTTGGGGGGACACACCCAGCGATGATCAGGGGTTTCTCCTGGCTCTGCACTCAGGAATTACTCCTGGCGGTGCTAAGGGGATCATAGGGACTGGGGATCTAATCCAGGACTACTATGTGCAAGGCAAACAGCCAGTCCACTGTGCTATCGCTTAAGCTCATCTCTTTAACTTTTAAAAACCCTCTGGTTTTAAAATTCTGTGTCCTTCAAGATAAACAATTTCTGTGTATGTGTCCTTGAGGGAGCTTCCTATGTCTCAGCATCCTTTCTCCAAATGGTCTTTGCAACCTGAGGATTTACAGAATCCAGAGAGGATCTGAAATGCTTCTATTGTCCTCTTGATATAAGTTTCCAGGACAGTCCCTGACATTTACCTGAATGTTTCTCACCTCCCAGCATCAGAGTTATTGTTCTCCTGATTTCTGATTTCCCTATAATAATGGAGCTAGAGAGGGATCCAGGCTTTCTTACTAGCCTCATCTCTGTTCTCCATGGTGCTGGGCTTTCCCTGAAACAAAGGTAGGGATTTCATCTGGCACCAAGGCTTTCTTGGACCATAGTGGAAATATGAGGCTTCCATTATTCCTCGCCAGGCCTGAACTCAGCAATTTTAGAAATGCTCTGCTTCACTTGGTTCTTCTGTCCCTTTTCTTGGGGAGCTACATAGGAGTGCTCCTATGCAGTCCCACTATTTGGCTATTCTTGCTGGTGACACGGTGCTGCTCTGTCAGTTCTTGGTGCTAGGGCAGGAGGTACTGGCGACTACACAGAGAAGTAATCAGGAAGCCATTGCAATGCTGGGAACCAAACCTGAAGCTTGTGCAGTAAGACATGCACTCCTGCCTTCTTAGCTCTCTGATCCTCTGGCCCATTTACTTTTTGCACCACTCATAGATGTCATTATTTGTGTGCTCATGGTTTAGCACAGATGTGGACTGTGAAAACCCTCAGTATCAATAGCAGCATGTTCACCTAGCATGTCCCCTTTCTTGAGTTTGTTCCCATGCCACTCTCTCTTGCCTCTGCTGTATGTACCTCTTAGATCAACTCTTCCAGTGTCAGCACTTTAAGCTCTTTATTCTTTCTCTTCTCAGAGCCTCTCTCAAATCAAACTCAGTGAGCATTCTTCATAAATAGAGAAATGGGGGAAGGAAAAACCTTCTTTTGCCACAAAATATATATTTTATGGATAACAATAGGGGAAATACTAATTGTAACTTTTTCTTTATCAGTTTGAACCTCTCGCTTACTTCCTGAGCTACTGTACTCAAGCATGTGCCTGCTTTCAGGCATCTATTGTCTGCACATATGCCACTCATACTTGCATCATCAAAAAAAAAAATAAATCAGTGACTAGAACAAGAAGTTCATGGCACAGAAAAATAAAAAGAAAAACACACTAATCTTTTTTTCCTCTCAAAATTAGAGAAAGTCTTGTTTTAAAATATTGTCTGGCACGTTTACTAACTTTAACATTATCTCAATAACTTGCCTGTAGGGTTAGCAAGATTGTTTCCTCTTCCACTCTGCCATTCCACCCTCTTTTTCTGGCCCAACACATGACATTTTCTAATCCATGTCAACACTATGCCGGTATCCTAATCTCTGTCTTCAACTTCCATGAGTTGGAATACTTGTCCTTTGACATTCTAACCCCTTAACCTCCACTGTTACTCCATTGCTATCTCTGTCTCACAGTTTTTTGTTTATTCATGAGTGTCATACCTTTCTTGTTATTTTACATTTCTTTCTGGTCACTCAGCATCCCATCACAGGAATTACTGTTAGTGGAATCAGTCATTGTTAGAGATTTGGTTCCTCTTCCCCCCCCCCCCAGTCAGCATTTCCTAAACAATTGAAATAGAAACTCTCCTGTTGTGAAGGTGTTCTTATGCTGTCACTAATACAAGGAAGATTGTGGAAATCTCCCTAACTATTGAAAGGGATGTAAAGAAGGAATAATTGCTTTTTTTGTCATTTGGATGCCATGGGATGAATTGTGGACTCCCTTTTTAGTATTATAGCAGACATCCTGTTTTATCATTGGAATTCTTATTAACCTCTTATATGAAAAATATATAGAAATAACTTTTGGTAGCTATTTTAACCTTGAAACACCATTTGGAATGCAGTATCTTGAGGAATTCTGTAAAGAGTGTTAATGTAAGAATTAACACTCTTTCTTATAATGTAAGAATTATAAGAATTCCACTCTTATAATCTTGGAGTGGACTGAATTGTATTCCCCAAACTTAATATATTGAAAGCCTGATCTCTAATGTCTTTGAACTTACTAGAACTTTTGGGAGATAATGAAGGCTAAGTGCTATATAAAAAAGTTCTAATCAGATAGGATTGGTGTCTTTTAAGAAATGTCTCTTCATATCACTCCATGTGTATTCATTGAGGAAATCCATGTGAGGACATAATGAGAAGGCAAACTAGAGGAAATATTTGAACCAGAATTTCAACCAAGAACTTAATTGACTGGAAAAGTCTAAGATCTTCATTAAGATTCAGCCTCTAGAATTCTGAGAAAAGTTTCTGTTATTCAAGTCACCAGTCCATGATAATTTTTAATGGCTGCTTGAACTGACTTGACATACCAGTTCATAAATTTAGATTTAAATTCCCAGAAGTTGTCCACTTATAAATTTATATAAATGTGTAACTCTGACAATTGTAACTAGATGTAGACTAAAGTCCATAAAACCTAGGTTGAAACATCACTTAAGTATATTTATGTTTAGGTAAATATATATGTGGTAGATCCCATAGCTTCTGAATCAAGTTGGTATAGAATTAAAACTGATTTTAGGATGTGCTCAGCACTTTAGCACTCCCTGACGATCTGTGTCTAGCACTCTAGCAAATATTTCAGGTCCTTATTGAATAATCACTTCAATCCTATAATATGAATAATAAAGCAACATTAGCCAAATTTGAAGAGCAAATATCAATAGAGCTAAGTTAGTGGCACAGATAAAGAATGTTATCTTGGGGCTAGAGCCATAGGGCATTTGACTTTCATGTGGCTGACCCGGGTTCAATTCCCGGCATCCTGAATGGTCTCTGAGCACTGCTGGGAGTAAATCCTGAGTGTAGAACCAGGAATAACCCCTAAGCATTGTCGGATGTGACCGAAAGAGCAAAAAAGGAAAAAAAGAATGTTATCTCTACAAGATTACTTTGAAGACTATAGAATGATATGGAAAGGAAGTGGATGGCAAACTTACTTGTGACTAATTAATACACCTCAACATTAAGGTTGAAGAAAAATTGTCTTCAGGTATTTTTCCATTAAAATGTAACATAATTACTTTGGGGATGGTAATTTACTGCTGCTTTAATGTCAAACAGCAAACCAAAAACACCTTACTGAGTATATGCAGGTCACATTAAAAGAATTTTAAATTACATGTTTTTATTAGTTATGCCATAACGTCAACCTTTGTATGGTACCTAGAGGTCTGTAATGTTTGAAAACTGTACAGGGTAATTTAAGTGTTGTCTTTTATTTTTTCAGTTTACCCACCAACTTTCTCTAAAATATAAAGTTCTCTAGGATTTAAGAAATTACTTATGTTGTTTAAATAGGGCAAATTCTTATGTACTGGGGCCCATTTTGATTATTTCATCACTTTTTAGCAAATTGCATTAAAAGGAGTATTTTTGACTATGACCCAGTGTGAGTATTTTTAAAAAAAGCAAAAGGACATTTCCAGAATAGAAAAATATATTGTCAAGGTCAGTGGTTGGTGTGTGTCTTCAGGCCAGTAAGTATTAGCCTAGCTAAGTCACTGTGTGTTCATTCATTAAACACATTTTAAAGCTTCTACCATATGCTAGACATTACAAACTGGTCATAATAGTAGAAATAGTAGCGACTATAATTTGCTTATCAATGATTTAATCCTTTCAAAAATCATATGTGAGTGGTGGTTATAGTGTAATATCATTTACTTTGAAGAGTAAATTTGAAGCATATTTTGAAGAGTAGATATAATTTACTTTGAAGTTTGAAATTGTACCCCTAAAAAGTCACCATTTCAAAGAGAGGTGACTCCGTACACTGAAAAAATTATTCCATTGCCTGATGTTACTTAGGTTTTAATGAAACCATGATTTCGCTGACACTTTTATTACAAGAAAACTTTTTAAAACACTATGCAGTTGTTAAAATGTGCTTATTTCCTTATGGCTGTATATACTTATTGTTTCCATCGGCTATTATTGACTTATATTTGATAACATTTTAATTGGTAATGCCGCCATGACAAAGGGCACATGAAAGTGCTTAGGGAGTTGCTTAGTGCTTTGTTAATATGTATTCTTGCTTTATGTTATATTTGTACCATGTCCTTAAGCCTCATGCATTTAATTCTCCTTTTAAAATTTGATTTTATTAACTTACTGTTTTGGGAGTAGTATCCCAATAGTAGTCAAGAGCCCTCATAGCCCCACAAATAGTTCATGGCCAACCAGGTCAGTGGTTCATTGCGAGGTACAGAAAACACGGTGTGGCTCAGCCCCTGCAGTGTCAGGATATCTAGGCCATCTGGGGGGACTTAGGTAGCTGCGAGGCTGCTCCTGATAATTCTCAGGGAACCATATGTTGCCGGGTAATGAACTGGGGTTATCACTTGCTAGGCCTGTGTTTAACCACTGTACTATTGATGTAGGCAGACAGATATCCTGAAATTCTTTTCTGAGAGGTAAAGACAAGAACCTGTAAGCCCTAGATAAGATCTAGCCTTCCCAGTGGGTTGGGGGGCAGCAGAAATGGATGATTAGAAAATGACTGTCTCTCTTCTCCCTGCCTCACATAAGTCACCAATGTGGGCCCACTGACTTCACTATCTTCTGACACAGCTTTTTTAGACAACATTAACCCCCTTTTAAATGGGATTTCTCAAATGGGATTTAGCCCACTTGGGAAGTTCTGATCATTGTACCACCACAAACATATTATTTTAATACTGCAAGTAATGTATGTCCTATAATTAGATATATACCACGCGAAGCATTTATGCATAGAAATGTATAACATTTAAGATGAAAGACTCCTATTACCCTTTATCCTTGTCATGTGTGCAAGGGCATGCATGGAAACAGTAAACAGTGTTCCATAATGCTAAATGCATTTACTAGTGCTTGATTTGGTTTGATAATAACTCTTTCTTATATCGAAGCAACCATGAATTTTAATGACCTATTCAGTTTGAATACTTTCAGTTTACATGAATATCAGCTGCCAAATGGTATGAAATGTTAGAAATGTCAAGTGTCTATTTTTTAAAACCAAGTTTCTTTTTTAACTTGTTTATTAAATATTGATTATGCTCGTATTTTTACTGTGAGGACCACAAATTCCTTCCATTTTTGTGAAACCTGAACTTGGAGAATGTAATAATAGTGGACGCTTTCACCACACCTATTGTTACTGCTACCTGCTCAATAATTATCTTTGGCTCCTTATAACCCTGCAGCCAGGAAAGTATTTGAATTTTCCCCATCTCAAACTTGCAAATCCAATTTTTATGTATAGCTAAGTGCCCTTAGCTTTTCCTTGATTCACTACTGGAGCCTGGTTTCTACCATGCCTGTAGCCATGCCAGATCCGGCCTATGTAATGATGTTTGTAATGAGAAATCTAAACAGGAATGGCAGTGAGGCATGGCAGGAATGTGTTTCCATTGGAGAAGTCAGTAGAGAAAAAGTATAAGCAAAGCCGTGTCCAGAGGCCTTTTCAGCTGGCCAACACAAAAGACTAATATTATTGTACATAGACTGTTATGCAGAGCCCTTCCTCACAGATTTGCTTTCTTTCTCTCTTCCATTCTTCCCAACTTCCCCCCAACACCCACCCTCTTCCTCCATTCCTTCTCTTTCCCTTTCCCTGTCTTTCTGTGGCCTGTGCGGACTGTTTGCTCAGGTGGACAGTGACACCATTTGGAATGAGCTGCATTCGTCCGGCGCTGCACGCATGGCTGTTGGCTGTGTCATCGAGCTGGCTTCCAAAGTGGCCTCAGGAGAGCTGAAGGTGAGGTCTGGGTTGCATTAAGTGTGGGAAATCCAGAAAAGAAGCTGAAACAGAGATGTTGTTGTTTGGGAATTGTGGGGATGTGGTGTGGTCATAAAGAATGGGTGGGGAGTGAGGGCAGGGAGATGGTCACTAAGGTGTGATAATAACTGGTCTGTCAGTCCGTAGTAGCTGAGCCTGCTCCGTGGGCCTTCCTCGCCTTGGGGAAGCTCTGTGGTAAGGACACGCTGATGTGTTTTTAAGAGCCGAGCTATGTTGAGTAAAGCTATGGACCAGGTTAAAAATACCCTTAGTATATACATCTCTGACATTCCCTCCTGGGATTCTCTTTTGAAGCCATTTAAAAAATATGATTACTGAGTACAATGTATAAGCTCAGAATACCACCCAGAGAGAGAAGGGTGGGGGTGGAGAGAAAGGTAAATACCAGACGGGAAGGATTGGGAGGAAGAAGGAAATTGTTGATTAGAAGGGTAATGAGCCAGAGTATGTTTTCCACGAAAGAACTTCAAAAATGAGCTACGCTTTATTGTCATTTCCTTTTTTTCTTTGCCATTTCTTCTTTTCTGTATCATAGAAAAAGAACAATGTCCAAACCCCAACATTTCCCAGTCTAAACAATTTATAAAAGCAAGAGACCTGACAGAAGTTGACATTTTATTTGATATTTTAACAGTGCTATTTTAAGGTATGCCATGTGCATCTTGAATGCAGTTGCCCCAATAAACTTTGTCAGTACTAACATGACTTTTTTAATGCACTAGTTCACACACTTAATAATGAAATCTGGGTAGGACTGATTGGATCTTTTTAGCAACTCTAGGGCTCAAGGGAAAAATATTGTGACCAAGAACATATGCACTGTGATTTCTGTTAATCTAAAATAAAATCTAATTTGGGTTACTTTTCTTCATGTCTAATGAATTTTTATTTAGTTATACTTGACTTGTTCAGACTGTTAAAAATGACCCAGTTAAAAATGAGGACAGGAATGTGTACTTTATAATAAATTGTCTACTCCAGAATTTCTCAAACTCTTTACAAAATTAGAATAAAGAAATATAATTTTAATAGTGACCCAATAAAGTAATTTTAATAAAGTGCTAAAAGTTATATAGAAATAAATACATGCCTTATGTATACACACTTATTTATGTATGTACGTATGTATATGTTTATACAAATAAATGTAAATATATTGCTGTATGTACAGCAGATAAAATGAGGATCAGGACATTAATTGCTCTTCTTAGGGGGCTTTATTGAGCCACAAATATGGTGTGTTTTTTTTTCTATATTGTTACTTTTGTTTGTGAGTTATAGAGAAATGAAATGGAATAAACCTTACAGAAAGGGGTTTTAGCTGAAAGTGACATTAATAATCCTTGCTGTTTAGAATATCACTAGCAGCACTGGAATATTCCACTTGGCTTTTAAAAATTATATTTTATCTTTATTGATTGGAAGTACTGTGATTTAGAATAGTTAAAGATGGTCTCATATGCACACAATTTCAGTACACACCCATTAGTATAGTAATTGCCTGCCTACCCCAAGACCCCAGAGGCCCCTCCACCACAGATCTCAGTTTGGGTTTTGGTTCTTTTTCCTTTTTGTCTAATACCTCGTTACTCTTGGTTCTGAACTGAGGAATTATTTCTGGCAGTGCTTGGGGAACTGGCACTATGGGATGCTGGGGATCAAACCTGAGTTGGCCACGTGCAAGGCAAATTCCTGACCTAATGTGCTATCACTCTGGCTCCAGAACTTCGTTCTATGGATCTACTCTCATGTTTGTTACCTTTGGCCCTTGGTTGCTGTTGTATTGTGTATCTTCAGCACATGAGTAATTCTATATATCATGTTATTCTATATATCATGCTATGCTATAGGTAGCATGATATCTCCTAGTTCCATCCATATCACATCAAATTGCATTATTTTTTCCTTTCTTGGAGCTACATCATATTCCATAGGCCTATAAACCACAACTTTATCCATTCATCCATGGCTGGGCATTTAAGCTGTTTTCATATCTTATAGTAGTTGTACTAAGGTCTGTAATAAACATAGGTCTGTATATATCCTTTGAAATCATATATTTTTTTTAAGAATATAAAAAAAAAATATACAATAAAAAAGTTCATGTTTGGGTTGCCTCTAGTGCCCATTCCAACTCCTTTTTTATTTGAGGAGTAGATTCCAAGTAGTGGTATTTCTGGCTCACCTGGGAGTTTTTATTATTATTATTATTATTATTATCATTATCATTATTATTATCATCATGATTATTATCTTGAAAGAGGTGCATATTGCTTTCCATAGAGTTCATACGAGACAATAATTCCATCAACAGTAAATTAGGTTTACTTTCTCACCACAAACCTGACAAAATAGAAAGTTCCCAGACTTTTTTGATGTATGTTGTTCTTTCAATTTTCATGTAGACACTGATTTACAATAATGTTGATAATAGAGTTTCATGCATAATATCCAATTAACACTTAACATCAGTGTACGAACAGAAGTCTCAGATACTGCCTACTATCTAACTTCACTCCCATGGCAAAAGCTTTTAAAACATTTATTGTAGTTTGGATTGCATAATTGTAATAACACAGTTGTAGCACACAGACTTATCTCACCTCTCTACCACTAAAGTGTGCAACATCCTTCACCATTGTCCTTGTGTTACCTCTGGTCTCCCTCATTATTCACCCTCACCTCCATAGCCTCCTTCCTTGGTAATTTCAGATCCAAAGTCAGTGGGTTGTCCACAGTATTAATTTTCATTCATTGTTTTATCTATTCCACAGATGTGCTATTGGTTCTTTTCCCTCTGATTTTTTTCACTAAACTTGAAGCCTTCTGATTCCACCCAGGTTGTAGCAAACTGTATGATTCATCTTGCTCTGATAGTTGTGTAGTATTTCATCGCATATATATATATATATATATATATATATATATATATACACATATATATGTATAACAACTTCTTTGTTCATGGTATTGCAGTATTTATGGGTGGATAAATATTATCTCATTGTTTATATATAGCAAAACTTCATTCATCTATCATTTGGGTATTTGTATGTCTTGGCTATTATATTCAGCATTGCAGTGGATATAGGTTTGCACATAATATATCTTACAATTGATAATTTTGTGTTTGGGAGGTGGATACCAAAAAGCGGATCACTGGGTCATATGGATGTACTATTCTTACTGTTTGGAGAAATTAACATTTTATTTTCCATGAAGGATAAACCAGGCAACATTGCCACCAACAGTGAATAAGGGTTCCTTTTTCACTATATTCTTTCCAACAAAGGTCTTTTTTTCAGTCATTTTGAATTGTGCCTTTCTTGCTAGAATGATAATATCTCATTGTCATTTGATTTGTCTTTTTCTGATAATAAGTGATGGTGTATGCTTTATGTTTCGTTATTCAGTCATCTTGATGACCTCTTCATGCAGCTGTCTCCTCTTTGTGAACGTTTATCTCCTCTCCATTTTGTTGGATTGGGTTCTTAATATTTTAGTTCTATAAATGAGAGTGGCTTATTTATTTTGGATATGAACACTTTATCTGATGTATTTTGTGAACTTCAGTAGGGTGTTTTTATTTGAACTGTGTGCTTTTGTCATAGGGAACTTTCTAACTTGATGTAGTAATAGTTCTTACTTTTTTGTGATCTTTGTCAATAGAACTAAGTCATAAAAACCTCTCAGCTGTCCATCACTGTATCACTGTATCACAGTCTTCCCATTGTGCATCCATTTGCTTGAGTGGGCACTAGTAACATCTCTGTAAGTCCTGTCACAAGCAAGTGTAACCCAAGGGCATCTGCTTGCTCCAGTGACAGAAAGAGCCCCAAACCATTCTTCAGGTCATGGAACTGAGGTCCATAATTGTTACTAGTTTTTGGCAGAACAAGTAAATAAAATATGGTAGCTTGCCAGGCTCTGCCATGTAGGTGGTATAGTCTCAGTAGAAGGCTCTCATCATGAGCATTTACTGATGAAACTTAAAGGGAGAAAGATAAGATTTTCTCTTGAATGGAGCTCTGAGAAACTATGGAGTCTGGATGTTGAGAATGACTGACCGCATGATGTGTGGGTTGCTCTGGTGGTTGCTAGGCTTACTGGTATCAGTTAGAACCTGTCTAGAACTGTATACAATGTATAAATGTGAAAGATCTTGGGAAGGACCTTATCCTAAATTCAGCATTCTCTAAGAATATTGCTCCAAGGGAGCTGTGGGTCTGGCATGGGTGGGTCTCTCTCTTCTGGTGCAACTGGCATGGAGGTGGAGAAAAGGGCAGGGCCCAAATCTCCACTCCTAGTCCGGCCAGCGTGATCTCTCCCCCACACATGAGAGCAAACCCTTGGAGCAATGTTGGACTCGGCCAGGGGCTGGCCGAGCCCTTACCAGGAGGTCCTGGATAATTCTGTCTGTATATTTTTCTGTGTATTTTATGAATTCTGATCTAATTTGAAGTCTTTAATCCACTTTGAATATTTTTATAAAGTTTTTGTATAAAGTGTTTGTATTTTATTAACTATAACACTTGATCTCACTGAATGTATTATTCTTCAACCCTCCTAGACACACACACACTTTTAATATTATGAAAGCTTATTCATATGACTATATATAGCTGCATTTCATTCATTTTCATTGCTGTAAATGTTTCTTCTTCATCTCATTTTGTTTATATTTCCATAGAACACTTCAATTTTTTGGTGTGTTTTTTGTTCTTTTGAACAATGAACATTCTTCCTTTTGAACTGTTTTCTAGGGTATTGTTAAGTAAAATGGCAACTCCTAGTCCAGAAAAATAAATAATAATAAATTTAAGTAATACTGCAAAGTATAATTTCAAAGTCATTTTGTCACAATGTTATTAGGAAACATGGCAGTTTAAACCTCTGAAAAATTCATTCTCCACAAAACTGACAAAATTGATCAGGATTCGTTTTTTCTTTAATATCCGGAAATCAACCCAAATTTTACAATACAAGAAGTATTTATTTAAAAGAAAAGCTGCTGAATCTGGGTAAAAAGTTTATGTCATTTTAATTAAAATTAAATTATATTAATGAAGAACTTTTTTTACAGTTTGATTTACCCAATTCTTTTCTCATCATTGTTAGTTCTATGGTAACCTTAAATAAATGTCCGTATTCACAGTGAAACATGAGTAACTTGAGACTTTTCAGAGGGAAGAATGGGTTGAATACTTTTAAGTGTCAGTCCCAGGCAGTTTTATTATTTAGCCTGACTTACACTTAAATATAAGAACTGCACTTAAAAAACACTGTCTTTATTATACCTGTGTTTTCTGGATCAGTTCTGAGAAGTAGAATTACTAGGATTAAGGGAAGTTCTGAAATTCTCAATTTTTTGAGAGGTCTACAAATTGTGCTGGCTGAATCAAAAAATAGTCCCACCAGCAGTGAAAATTTCTTTCATTTTTTTTTTGTCTCACCCTACTCATACTTACTGTTTCTGGACTTTTTGTATAGGCTCTTCTCTGACTTGCGGTGTTACACTTTGATTTGCAGTTTCCTGATAATCAGTGACAAGTAATAGCTTTTCATATGTCTGTTGACCATTTTTAAAGACATCTTTGAGGAACTATTTCTTCTTTCCTCTGTTTTTTTTTTTTTTTTTGCTGGTGTAGTTTGTTGTTGAGCATTGAGAGTGCCTTACAATTGGTTGTTATCTATTCCATTTGTGATGTGCAGATATTTTCTCCCAGTCAGGAGAGTGGGAAAAGCCTTTTAGTTTTGTCTCATTTATTTTACAGGTAGCTTATTTCTGATAATTTTTTTCTTTGCCAATGGAATTGTATCATTGAAAACTACACTGATGTCAAAATCTTGGAGAATCCTGCTTATATCTTCTTAATGCGTTTAATCAAAACCGGTTTACTATAAAGATTTTTAGTCCATTTTGAATTAACATTTTCAAATGTTAATGGTGTGAGGACAGGGTCAAATTTCATCGTTTTTTCATGTAGCTATCAAGCTTTCCCAGTACCATTTGTTAAAGAAACATTCTTCCTCTGCCTCATGCTCTTAGCTCCATTGTTATAAATTAACTGCTCATATATCTGATGGTTTGTCCTTGGGTTCTCTGTTCTACCGCATTGATCTGAGAGTGACTTTGTTCCTGTACCATGCAGTTTTAATTACTATATATTTGTAGTAAAGATTAAAGTCTGGAAATGCAATGCACCAGTTCCAATCTTCTTTTTACTTAGGATTACTTTGGCTATTCTAAGAGTTTTATGGACTCATATAAATTTTAGAAGTCTTGTTCTATGCTCCTGACAAAAATAGCAATGGGGATTTTAATGGGAATTGTACTGCATCTACAAATATACTTTGGGTATTGATTCTATTTTATTTTGATGGGGGGTGATGACCATCCTGGCATATTCAGGGATTATTCTTGACTCATGCTCTAGGATCACTCCTGACAGGACTCAGAGGAACATATGGAGTGTTTGGTATCAGACCTTGATTAGTTGCAAGCAAGACCTATGCTATATCTCTAGTCCTGAGAATTGATTTTAGGATTTATTCTTTGAGTTCATTAGCACAGGATATATTTTCATGTTCTTATATCTTCATTCTTTTTCTTTCATAAGTGATTTATAATTTTCACTAAATAAATCTTTCATCTCCTTTGCTAAAATTATTCCTAGATATTTTTGTTGTTTTTTATTTGAAAGATTCATAAAATGGGATAATTCCCCCTTCTCTTCTATATTATTGTTAGAACATAAGAATGCCACAGAAATCTGTGCATAGATTTTATAGCCAGCTACATTAATAAATATGTTTATTGTTTCTAGGTTATTTATAGTGGATTTTTAGAGTTTTCTGTATACAATATAGTCTCATTTGCAAATACTAAAAATGTGACATCCTTTTCACCAACCTACATACCATTGATTTCACTTTTTGCCTAATAGACTGTGGCAAAGATGGTGAATAATATGTTTAGTAATAGGGGTGAATGTTGTAACATTGTCTCATGTCTTCTTAGAGGAAATTATTTCATATAATCCCTACAAAGTTGATGATAGTAGTGGATTTTTTTTGTATATGGTCTTTAAAGTATTGAAATAATCTACCTTCACTCCCTATTTTGCTAAGGGTTTTATCTGAATGAGTATTGGATCTTCTCAAGTGCTCTCCTGACAACTGTGGAGATAATTTTATATTTTTTTTTTACAAGGAATTTAGACACTGCTCCTTATCTCAGGAGTGGCACTAGGCATAAACTTCTTTTATCTTGTTTTTACTTGGGGTTTCCAGCATACATGAGTTTGGGCTGCTTCTGGGTTAGAAACTCAATGGCTTCTTTAATCCACATCTTTGTTATGTCTAAAAATCTTTTATTATTTTCAAAAATATTATTGCCATCCTCCCTCCCACCCCCCAGCCTCTGCTGCCTGCAGAAAAGTCCTTTGAGGTACTCTGGTCTCCACTGTACCTGTGAGGAACAGATTTAGAGTAGTATCACCCCTCGCAGGTGCTCAGCCACCAGAGGAGTATCTCTTATTTATGAGTGTCTAGTTCCTTACAAGAACTAGATACTAAAGATACTAGTATGTCTAGATACTAGAGAGTATCCCACTCGCCTGGCAAAGCCTGGCAAGCTACCCGTGTTGTATTCAATATGCCAAAACCAGTAACAATAATAAACCTCATTTCCATGACCTTAATGAATGGTTTGAGGCTATTCATGTTCCTATAGGGAGCAGATGCTACACTTGGGCTACACTAGCAGGCTACAGGGACGAAGGTAGACATTACTGGTGCTGCTCTAGCAAATCAATGAACAACTGGAAGACAAGTGATATAAGTGATCTTGTTTTTAATATCACTGAATCACTGTCTTCCCGTTGTTCATCAATTTGCTCGAGCAGGCACCAGTAATATATCCATACGTCCTGTCACAAGCAAATGTAGCCCAAGGGCATCTGCTTGCTCCAGAGACAGGAAGAGCCTCATTTCGAAAGCTGCCAGGTTCCCGACAGTGCCGGGAAGCGAGTTCCCTTCCACCTCCGAAGCCGGCGGGGAATGAATGAAGAATCAGGAATCTGATGAAGTTTTAAAAGGCTTTACTTATCACAGGTTCAGGCATACAAATCAGCAATAGGAGAAAACCTGGTGCTTAGGATTCCCGGCTAGAACCCCAGCCACGTGTAGGCCAAGATGGCGGCCACCACGTGTAAAGGCCCTGTAAAGAGGAGACAAAGACAAGACTCCCAAGAAGGGTGTGAACTCACAAATAGAGAGCCCAAAAAGAGAAAGAAAAAAGAGAGGAAGCAGGCTGGTTTTTTCCCCTGCAACTCAGACCTCCCACTATTATGGGAAGAAGGAAGGGTCAAATGCCCTTAGATAATTTCTCCCAGCACCTCACCTAGGCCCTATTATATGCTAATGTTTTGAGCCAAGATCTGCCTGGAAATGCCTTTATAGGGTAGAGAAGGGGGGTTTCTGAGATGGCATGTCTCTGTACCAAAGACTAATACTAATGCCAGTTAAATATTTCTCCAAGCCTTCACAAGAGTCTCGTCTACTTCACGGTAGTTTTGTATTTTAGTTGTCTTTGAGTTATCAGGGAGCCATGCTTGCTTGCTTGGAGGCAAACAGCATTTCTCTCTGGTCTAATTACTTAGAGATCCAACGTGGCCAGGCAAATATACTGGTAAGATCTAGCTAGTCCCACAATGATTGTGGTAGCATGAGAAAATATTTATACTAGCCAGTACAGAATACATGGTCAGATAAACTGCCACATTTAAACTACCCCATTATCTAGAAGTGATTTGCAGGAGGCAATACAGGGCAGATGCAGAGGCTTTTAGGCTTTTAGGTGTCCTGCAACAGCCTCAAACCATTCTTCAGGTCATGAAATTGAGGTCCATAATTGTTACTAGTTTTGGCATATCAAATAAAACATGGGTAGCTTGCCGGGGTCTGCTGTGTAGGTACTATACTATCAGTAGAAGGCATTCATCTCAAGCATTTAATGATGAAACTTAAAAGGGAAAGATCAGGTTTTTCTTGGGTGGAGCTCTGAGGAACTATGGAGTCTGGATGTTGAGAATGACTGAATGTGTGGGTTGCTCTTGCTTCTTGCTAGGCTTACTGGGATGATGGGTATCAGTTAGAACCTGCATAGAACTGTATACGGTGTATAAATGTGAAAGATAGTGGGAAGGACCTGATACTAAAATCAGTAATATCTAAGAATGTTGTGGCCACGTGCCGACATAGCTGTGGGTCTGGCCGAGTAGCTGCCATGGAGGTGGAGGAAGCGGTGGAGGAACCCAAATCTTCTCTCCAAGTCTGGCCAGCGTGGCCCCTCCCTTTCACATTTGAGTGAACCCTTGGAGCAGTGTTGGATTCGGCCAGCGGCTGACTGAGCCCCTTACCGGGAGGTCAGCTCCATGGGTTGCTTCCATGTAGGGCAGAGAGGCGCAGCTGTGGGTCTGGAGTGGATGAGTCTGGATCTCTTCTGAGGCTGCCAACAGAGCTGTGCGTCTGGTTGGATCTCTCTTTCAGAGTAGTTTTTACTATTATGTGATTAATATGTTTTTCCATGGTCACATTCACGATATTTTGTCTTAAACTAACCACTTGATCACTTGATTTCCCATAGATTATCGACTACTTGAGCAGGCACCAGTAACATCTCAATATTTCCTGTCACATACAAGATAGCCCCAGGGGGCATCTACCTGCACCAGGAACATAAAGAGCCTCAAACTATTCCATCAAGTCATGGGAATGAGGACTATAATTGTTACTGGTATTTGGCATGTCAAATATGACACGGGTAGCTTGCCAGGCTCTGCCATACTAATAGAAGCTAAAACTAATAGAAGCTAAAAAAGATTCTTTTTCTGAAGTTAGGCTTTAAAAACCTTGGTACAACTTTTTTGACTGTTCTTAAAACTTTATTGAAATAGTTGGAGATAGTCACCCTGGACTAGAACCAATTGTTGGAAGTAGATAAAAAGATATACATGATAACCTTTCGGTATCTGTATTACAAACCACAATGGAAAGACAGTGAGAGAGATTGAGAGAGAGACAGACAGGTAGACAGATAGACAGACAGACAGACAGAACGGCAGGCAGACAGAGACACAGAGAGAAATGGACATAAAGACAGAGAGACTGGGGAATATGGGAGTGGTAGGAGGGAAACTGGGGAAATCGATAAACTGATGCTAGGAAGCGTGCACTGATAGAGAGTTGGGTGTTGAAACACTGTATGACTGAAGCCCAATCATAAAAAACTTTCTGATAATTTATGGTGATTCAATAAAAAGTTTAAAATTAAAAATAAAACCTGAGTTTTCCTCAGTTTCTAGTTCCTCACACCTGCTTTACATAGTAAAAGTTCTGTGATAGCTTTTGAAAAAATAATTAAGATATAAACAACATTACTAAAGTAAATTTTGGTCACAAATTTAGCATTTATTTTCTAGATTCTACTGATTTTTTATACAGTGAAATGTATATAATCTACAAAAAGTAATACATAATATAAAATAGCTTGCTAAGTACTATACTGTAAAATTTAAAATTTGATACTTATGTGCAATGCTCAGGGGTTAGTCCTTGCTCTGTACTCAGGAATTACTCCTGGCAGTGCTCGGAAGACCATATGGGATGCCAGGATCGAACTTGGGTTGATGGTGTGCTTGGCAAACACATTACCATTGTATTATTGCTCCAGTCCATGCATTGTTTTTTAATGCTATTTCCCAAACTACATATACATATCTGGAGAGCATAGTAATTTATACCATTTAAATCTTATATGACATAAATTTTACACACATATGAACTTGTTGAAAAACCAAGTCTGTTAAATTGATTTAGTATTAAATGTACACGTTATTATGTACATAATGAAATTATTTTTCCTTTTAAATTTTGATTCACTTCTCTAGTTTTGACTGATTAGATAATGTAATAATTAGTAGCAATTATTTCTATGGTGCATTACCATAAAATTAGAAAATTAGAATTTATTACAAAATAAAATTATAGTGATGGGAATAATGTAACTAAAATTAAATCATTTTCCAAAAGAATATAGACATTTTAATAACCAAGACATATTAAAATTTTGGTTTCTAATCTTAAATATTCAAAAAATTCTTCTGTCTGAATTAATGATTATGTATACCTAAGAAGCCCAGACTATTTAGTATTTAGTGTTGCTACTAATTAAACACAAAAACACTTGAGTAAGAATTCAGTATTTATATATATTCTATAATAAATAATATTATAGTAAAATATATGTTGATGCAAACTTTTACTCCTAATATATGACCAGTTATTTGTTATTAGCATTTTATAGCTTCATACTATTGTAAATACTAGTATTATAACACAATACTTTATTTGAATTATACATTTAACATAATCAGTTGGTCCAAATTTTATGACTTTTATAATATGCAAAAATTAAAACTTTTCTTCTGATTCCTATTTTTTCAGAGACTTTTACATGATGAAAAATCCCTCATATTTTGATCAATGTGATCCAAAAACTAGTCATGAACTGTTTGGCCTCATGTCAACAGAAACCACTGACTGATAACTAAGCAAATTCTTTTCAGTGGGTTATTATTGCTTAACTAAGGCCCATAGTATGATGAGTTCTCTCTTTCCCCAATGGAAACATCTTCATAGTGGAGCCATTGTAACTCCTTTCATACAAGACTACACTTAAATTATGTGTAATATAAACGTGGTGAGACTCACAGACATGGGGCAGAGTTGCTACTGGCTCTCCCTGTGCCCAGCTGCTCATGAGGTGCCCAGGAGGGATGGCGGGTTCTAGCCCTGGCCCGCCACCCCATCAGAGCCTTGCCACAAGCCAGACGACCCCCCACTCCATGAGGGCCTCCATTTTCCACATCCGGTCTGCTCTCTTGTCAGAACTCCACCCAGCAGACCAGCCTATCACAGCCCGGCTCATCCAGTTCCACCCTGCAGCAGTCTTTTTAAATCCGGCTCAGGTATGCTGGTCCAGAGACTCACAGACATGGAGCAGAGCTGCTGGGCACAGGGAGAGCAAACCCTGTGCCCAGCCTCTCCTCGAGGCGCCCAGGAGGGATGGCGGGTTTTAGCCCTGGCCCGCCACCCCAGCAGAGCCTTGCAACAAGCCAGACAAACCCCCACTCCATGAGGGCCTCCATTTTCCACATCCGGACTTCTCTCTCGTCAGAACTCCACCCTGCAGACCAGCCTATCACAGTCTGGCTCGTGCAGCCGCTTGCAGTTCATCAATAAATGCTGGACTTAGAGATGATTACAAGAGTATGCTACCTGCACGGCAGAGCCTGGCAAGCTACCCGTGTTGTATTTGATATGCCAAATACCAGTAACAATTATAGACCTCATTCGGAATGGATTGAGGCTCTTTATGTTCCTGGAGCAAGCAGATGCCCTTAAGCTCTACTAGCATGGGCATATGGAGATGTTACTGGGGCCCGCTCAAGCAAATCAATGATGAATGGTAAGACAGTGATACAGTGACAGTGAAAAACTTGTCAGATGCTCTGTCTCATTTCTTCTAGGAGTCTGGCATTTCATGAATGTGTTTACTCCTATCTAGAGCTACATCTTTGCTAGGCTCTAGGCTGTAGGCATTGTGGGCCACAGATCCCAGGTGTCCTGACAATTGTTTTCCAGTCTTGTCATCAAGCTCCTTCCTTCTGGTTCTTCATGGCAAAGGGCTGGCAGTAGTACAGCTTATTCTCTGGGGTAGATCATCCAGTTAAACTACTCTGCTGGGCTCTAGTTTTCCAAGTTCCTAGAGCTCACTCAAAGAGACAAAATGAATTCCCTATGTCCCTTATTGTTTTCTTGGCAGACCTTGCTATCATCATTTGCTTCCTAGATTATAGTTAGTGACAAAGATAAGTTTTTAAAGTTTCCTACCCTCAGAAGCTATAGATTAATAGCAGTGGTTCTAAAGCAAGTTGATTCTTTAAAAATTGCTTTTAAGGCTGACATTAACTCACACACACACACACACACACACACACAGAGCATATCACCAAATATTATTCATGCTTCTTCAAAAGCAGCCCAAATGACTGATTTGGACTTACTAATTTAAATGTTAGTTTCATACATAATTTATAGGTAATTATAATATTTTTAGTAATGAAATATTCTTCATTCAACACTACTTCTGTACTGTACTTTTTATTGTTGATGTTGGGACACATCCAGCATTGTCCAGGGCTTATTCCTGGCTCTGTGCTCAGGGAAAGCTCCTACCAGTGCTGGGAGACCACATGCAGTTCTAGGGATCAAACCTGTGTTGGCCAGTTGCAAGGCACGTAACCTCTGTACCTCTGTACCCAGCACTCCAGTGCTTTGCCTTTCTAGCCCCAGTACTAGACTTTCATCTTTATATTCCTACCAGTTCTTTTCTTTCAGAATTTTAAAAGCTAGATTTATTTAAGTTCCCCATTTATTATGAACTACTTTACATTTTTCTTTTATTAATATTTTATTAGACCACCATGAGATATACAATTACAAAGATGTTCATAAGATGTTCATATTTGAGTTTCAGCCATATAGTGTTCCAGCACCCATCCCCCACCAGTGCCCATTTCCCACCACCAATGTCCCCCTTTCCCTATCCCTCCCCTAGCCTGCCTCCACAGCAGGTTATTTCTTTCTCTTTCTCTCTTCCTTCCCTTCCACATTGCGGATTACAATACATACATGAAGAGGTTGTCATGTATATCTTTTTGCCTGCATTCGATGCTCAGCTCTAGGTTAGTATTAGCACTTTCGACAATTATTAACACACTGTTCCATTCTCTATCTTACCTAGCCTCTGACTCCCCACATGTTTGTGATAATTTCCATCTTTGATAACACCTCCTGATCCATGTTTCGCCTGACCCTGGACATTGGTATTATAATATGTATATATATATATATATATATATATATATATATATGTCATGCAAATATATGCAGTCATTCTATATTGGTCTCTCTCCTTCTGGCTAATTTCACTCAACATGATCCTCTCCATGTCCATTCATTTATAGACAAATTTGATAACTTCATTTTTCCAGACGCAGCTAATTTGCAACCCTGGAAGAGATCCAGACTCATCCACTTCAGACCCACAGCTGCGCTGCTCAGCCGGCCCCATGTGGACGCAGCCCCTGGAGCTGACCTCCCAGTAAGGGGCTCAGTCATCCCCTGGCCGAGTCTAACATTGCTCCAAGGGTTTGCTCTCATGAGTGGGGGAGAGACCATGCTGGCCAGACTCGGAGTGGAGTTTTGGGTCCTGCCCTTTCCTCCGCCTCCATGCCAGTTGCCCTGGAAGAGAGAAATCCACCCACTCTAGACCCACATGTACCTTGGCACATGGCGAGTAGCGGCCACGCAATATTTTTATAGGATACTGAATTTTGCATAAGGTTCTTCCCAAATTCTTTCACATTTATACATAGTAAACAGTTATATACATGTTTTAACTGATACCAGTAAGTCTGGCAAGAAGCCAGAACAAACCACACATCATGCAGTCATTCTCAACATCCAGACTCCATAGTTCCTCAGACTCCATCCAAGAGAAAACCTGATCTTCCCCTTTAAGTTTCATCAGTAAATGCTCAGTTTGAGAGCCTTCTACTGAGACTATACCACATACACGGTAAAGCCTGGCAAGCTACCCATGTTTTATTTACTTTTTATGCCAAAGACTAGTAACTATTATGGACCTCAGTTCCATAACCTGAAGAATTGTTTTGGGCTCCTCCTGTCCCTGGAGCACGTAGATGCCCTTGGGTTGCACTTGCTTGTGACAGGACTAATGGAGATGTTACTAGTGCCCACTCGAAGCAAATCGATGAACAATGGGAAGACAGTGATACAGTGATACATTTTTCCTGACAGCTACATAGTATTCCATTGTGTAGATGTACCAAAGTTTCTTTATCCAGCCATCTATTCTTGGGCACTCTGCTTGTTTCCAGATTCTGACTATCGTGAATAGTACTGCTATGAACATAAATGTGGGGATGGTGTTTCTGCTGCTTATTTTTGGCTTCCCAGGGTATATTCCCAGGAGTGGTATGGCTGGGTCAAATGGGAGCTCAATTTCTAATCTTTGGAGGAATGTCCATGTTGTTTTCCAAAAAAAGCTGTACTAGTTGACATTCTCACCAACAATGGATGAGTGTTCCCTTTTGCCCGCATCCACGCCAGTGCTTGTTGTTCTTGTTCTTTTGCATATGTGCCAATCTCTGTGGTGTGAGATGATATCTCATTGTTGTTTTGATTTGCATCTCTCTGATGACTAATGAAGGTGAGCGTTTTTTCATATGTCTTTTGGCCATTCAGATTTCTTCTTTGTAAAAGTTTCTGTTAATTTCTTCTCCCCATTTTTGATGCGGTTGGCTGTGTTCTTCTTGTAAAATTCTATCTCTATCACTATCACTATCTTCCTGTTAATCATCTATTTGCTAGAGCGGGCACCAGTAATATCTCCATATGTCCTGTCTCATGCTAGGAGAACCCAAAGGCATCCGCTTGCTCCAGGAACATAAAGAGCCTCAAACCATTATATTTGATCACGGGAATGACCTAATATAAATGTTACTGGTATTTGGCATATCAAATACTACACGAGCAGCTTGCCAGGCTTGCTGTGCGGGTGGCATACTGTTGTAGTCACCTCTAAATAAAGCACTTATATATATATATAT
Source organism: Cryptotis parvus (assembly GCA_021461705.1). Lineage (NCBI taxonomy): Eukaryota > Metazoa > Chordata > Mammalia > Eulipotyphla > Soricidae > Cryptotis > Cryptotis parvus. Next base: position 63,196 of record JAJIBD010001446.1, on the reverse strand, counting down.
ATACATATATATTTACATATATATCCATATATATTTACTTAAAATAGTTGTATCACTGTCTTCCTCTAGTGGGCACCAGTAACTTCTTCATTCTTGCCTGTTGCGTGCTATTATAGCCTATCTATCAGTGCCTGATAAATCCTGGATATTAACCTCTTATCAGATGACTATTGGGTAAATATTCTTTCCTATTCTGTGGACTGTTTTTGTATCTTAGTCATTGTTTCTTTTGAGCTGCAGAAACTTTTTAGTTTCACGTAGTCCCATGTGTTTATTCCTTCTCCTAGTTATTTTGTTAGAGGTGTTTCATCTTTGAAGATGTCTTTAGCTTCAATGTCTTGGAGTGTTTTTCCTATATTTTCTTCAATGTACTTTATGGATTCAGGTCTGTTATTGAAATTTTATATAGAGAAATGTCAAATAAGGCTTTATGTAATAGATATTAAAGGCTTGTGAAATTGCACACGAGTTGCGAAAATTCTTTAAATGCCATGATATACCAGAGACTCACAGAGAAGAGCAAGTAAACTGTTTTGATTTAGCAGTACATGAAAACTGGAAAAAGAATGTTCTCCTTTCTTAATATTTTGCCATACTACAATAATGTTGAAAATATTTTTATCACAGTATTAGTGTAACTAAAGAGAAAGTTTAATAATACACTCAAGATAAATCACAATTCAATAGAAAATTTGAATAGGATCTGTTCAAATTTCAAAATTAAATAGGAATTCTGTCATATTCTGTGGTCAAAGAGGAATTGCAGATTTTAAAATAATTTATTAAAAGCGCTTGTGTCTCAACTATTTCTGAAAAGTAGAATTGGAGCCAATTCTTGGCCAAGCTCCTAAAAAGTCCAACAGGCAGCAAGGAAAGATAATAAGCAGTTTGTTTTTCCTCTCTGCACCTGCATTGGTTTCTGATCAGCTAAATCCCTGAATTCATTATTTGCAAATGATAGAAGGTAGTATTCATTGTTTTACAATCTTATCTCAAATGTAGATTTTACATGTAGAGCCTGACAAGCTGCCCATGTTGTATTTGATATGCCAAATACCAGTAACAATTATAGACCTCATTCGCATTACCTGATGGAATGATCCGAGGCTCTTTATGTTCCTGGAGCAAGCAGATGCCCTTGGGCTCTACTAGCATGAGACATTTTCCACATCCGGACTTCCCTCTTGTTACAACTCCACCCAGCAGACCAGACTATCACAGCCCGGAAAACCGACACCCACCCTGCAGCAGTATTTTTTTCAATCCGGCCCAGGTATGCTGAACCAGAGACTCTCAGACATGGGGCAGAGCTGCTACTTGCTCTCCCTGTGCCCAGCCACTCATGAGGCGCCCGGGAGGCATGGCGGGTTCTAGCCCTGGCCTGCCACCCCAGTAGAGCCTCACAACAAGTCAGACAACCCTCCCGACTCCATGGGGGCCACCATTTCCCACATCCGGACTTCCCTCTCATCACAACCCACCCAGCAGACCAGACTATCACAGCCTGGCTTGCGCAGCCACTAGCAGCTGCGCAGTTCATCAATAAATGCTTTATTTAGAGGTGACTACAAGAGTATGCTATCCACACGGCAAGCCTGGCAAGCTGCTCGTGTCGTATTTGATATGCCAAATACCAGTAACATTTATATTAGGTCATTCTCATGACCAAATATAATGGTTTGAGGCTCTTTATGTTCCTGGAGCAAGCGGATGCCTTTGGGTTCTACTAGCATGAGACAGGATATATGGAGATATTACTGGTGCCTGCTCTAGCAAATATATGATGACCGGAAATATAGTGATAGTGATAGTGATAGTGATGATCCTCTTGATGTCCATCCATTTTAGGCAAATTTCATAGCTTCTTTTTTTCCTCACAGCTGCATAGTATTCTATTGTGTAGATGTACCACGGTTTCTTTATTCAGTCATCTGTTCTTGGGCACTTTAGTTGTTTCCAGGTTCTGGCTATCGTGAATAATCCTGCTATGAACATAGAAGTGTAGATGGTGTTTCTGCTGCATTATCACATTTTTATCTTCTAGTGAATGGAGGGCAGGAGGATTTATAAATGAACTACTCCATACATCAGTATTTGTGTTATTTATCTTGTCAATTTAGCTATAACAAAATTCATTAACTTTCCCTTGTTTAAAAAACAACAACAACAACAACATACCCATATAACAACAGTGCCTCCCCTCATAACCCAGAGACGAGCTGAAATAAAACAGATTTTTTTCAAGCCATGATTTTAAAATTCAGAATTTTTATATGATAGGATATCCTGGGACTAAGAGTTCAGCAGTCTGAGTGTATGCTTTGCATGAGGATTGCACCAGTTGAATCCTCAGAGGTTCAAAATCCTCCAAGCACCATAGGGAGTGACCTCCCAGCACAGTGACTGGAGTGGTTCCTGAGTACCACTGCTGTGTCCCTAGAACAGAGTAGTAAAATAGATCATTATTTTCTCTTTTCAACTGACTTTTATAACACCTTGTTTTTTCATGTTTCTAATGATTTTTAAATCTCTCTGTAACAATACAATGAACTAGAAGTCTATTACTGTAAATAATTTAACAAACATGTTTAACATGTTAGCCCATAAACTTGTTTCCATTTGACTTTTAATCTCTCATTTGGTAAAATATTTGTACACTTGAAAAACACATGTGTTGACATTAGAAAGTGCACTTAGGAATAAAGTGACTTGTTGGAGATAGAATATGTTTTCTTGGAAGCCATGTAAATTTCAGATTTTGGTCACCTTTAGCATTCTTTATACTAGAGCCAAATAGATAAACTTTGACTGTATATGATAATTTTATTATTATTCAATATCAAATGATATTAAAATACCTCCAACTGATTTTTTTAAATTTATTTTTGACAATTACAAAAATGTTCATGTTTGGGTTTAAAGCCATACAGTGTTCCAGCACCCATCCCTCCACCAGTGCCCACCTCCCACCACCAATGTCCCCGATGCCCTCCCCCTCCCCTAGCCTGCCTCCATGGCAGGTTCTCCATCTCTTTTCTCTCTCTGTCTCTCTCTGTCTCTCTTTCCTCTCTTACATTCCAACTGATTTTTTTTTAATTCAATCACTCTCAGATAAAATGTTTTTAAAGTAATTTTCAAAATTGTAATGGGTAAACATAAATGAAGAATAGGTAGAATTTTGTCTTTTAATGCAGAATTTTAAGCATATAGACTGCTAGATATAAATTCCTAATTCAGTGACTGTATTGGAAGTAGTAATTCAACCATCACATCTTTATTTAGGAATACATCCTAAAGAGCTGTACTGTACTATTTGGATGCATATTATTTCACTGCAGACTGATACTTTAGTACATTTAGAAGTACTCAAGTGGTAATATTTACACATTGGGAGGTATTATTTCATAAGTTACTAATGTACTAAAAGAGAAATTTTAAAATCAGAATCCTAATGAACAGATATGTCATGCTTAGTTAGTTTTGGGATAGTAGGCATTTCTTATATGTCAGCATTTTTCCAGCAGTTCAAAATCTTTGATTTTGTCTTTTTAAAAGTTAAAATAGTTGAATTTTTTAAAGGTTAAGTAAAATGCTAATATTTGATCAACTACCACCTGAGTATTGCCAGGAGTGATCCCTGAGCACAGAGCTAGGGATAAGCCTTGAGTACTTCTGCATGTTGCCTAAAACCTCAGAACAAAAAGACCAGAAACGCAGATTCTATCAGGTGAAAAGAGTGAGATGAATCTGAAAAGATAGAATTCCTTTGCCTCTAGTTCAAATTTATTTTACCTATAAACTATGATGTAGCTTCTTTTGTTTTCAGATATAACATGTCCAGTTATGATGAAAAGTTTTCTTCATTTCTCCACGTAATAAAGACAGAGAATACATATGCTTTTGGCCATTCCAATGGAAAAGGAAAATGTCTATAATTATAAAGTAAGCAACAAAAAGGATGTATGCACATTCATCCCCCCAAACATTCCTATTGTCAGTGATGTCAGTGATATTAAAATATTATCAGCACCCTGTGATTATTTATCTTCATGACCAAGGGGAAGGTAAATTTTGAAAACAGAGTATTAAGATAAAGTTTATGCCAACATTAGATTGATGTTACCCATAGAACAGTACATAAGTGGCATTTTCTTATATTAATTGCTTGGTCTTTTTCACTGTATAAAATGCTAATTTATGAGTTATTTATTGAGCTAAATTAGAAAAAATAAAATTATATAATATAATTTGTACATTTTGGTACTATATTTTGAGATGCTCACAAAATTCAACTAAGTTTAAACATTATGCCAAAGTTTGAGAAAACAATGCTTTTTCACAAAATGAAAAAATAGCATTAAATAAGAAAATAAACATTCATAAAAGATTATTGATTACTTTAAAAGTATGGGAAATTATGAAAAAAAGGCCTGTTGAAAACTGTTCATTGAATATATGTTCTTGAGCCAAGGGAAAACCTGGATCAAGTTTATTATATATACAACAAATCTTTGTTTCAAAAACCAAAGAATATAAAAAATACTTTATCAAGAGGTTCAGAATCCAATATAATATTCTGTAAGAATAATGAAGTCATTTTAAAGCACTTTACAAAATAGTTTTCCAAATTGAAGTCTCCTTTAATTTTAAGGAAATCAATATTTTGTTCGCTCTCAAGAAAATGTTCTTGATTCTTGAATCTAATAAGCACTCTTTCTCTCCCCCCCTTCCCTCTCTCTCTCTCAAGCACACATTATGGAACCTGGAAAGAAAGAACTTAGATCAGAGGTCACAGTGAAGGGTAGTCAGAAGAATAAGAGTAGTGGAACATTTATTCACAGTCTTAAAAATCACAATTGACTACCAGTTTTGTGCCAGATACCTTATACTTTATTTAGAAAATAAAATAGTGAGCCAAGTTATAAAGTCATGGCTCCACTATGGAGGATATGGGTGTGGGCACTAGTGATATAAATCACAGCAATAAAACATAATAAGTCACATAATCATACTGAGAGGCGTATCATTACATGCTGAAAAATCATCAAAAACCAAGAAAGTTTAAGATGAAGCTGAAGTGGTAGGTGGAGACATGGTCATGAAATGGAGCTGTTCTTTCAGTTGTTATTATGTTTATTCTTTCACGGATCCAGCTCCTATGATTATGTTCAGCCTGATAATGTAGGTCTGACGGTGCTTGACCAGATGGTACAGTATTGTTTTGATTCAGTGCTGTGTGTGGGCCAGCAGAGCTATATGATGCTGGGGCAGGCATGTAGTGATGAGGAACAAACTCAGGGTCTCATGTGCTGGGCTAGGACTCCACCACTTAAGTAATTCCCCTTGTCTGGTCTTAGGCTTTTATTTGTTTATTTTTAGTGCTCATTCTTAGGTGCTAAACTATCCCAGCACCCAGCTACTAAATATGAACCTTAAGCAAGTTCCTTAATCATTGCTTTCCTTCATTCTCTCATTTGTGATATGGGCATAGCAATAGTATTTTCCCCAGATTGTTAGTATTGAATTATAAAAATAAAAGTTTTATTTATATATCATTAATTACTTTATTTTGTATTATCACTTATATTATAATATTATCATATAATTGTCTTTATATGTTATTTTATATATATATATATTAAGAGACTCAAATTTGTCATTCTGATTGGGATAATACAGCACAGGGAATAACTAATGAGAGCAGAGAGAAGCATATTTTAGAGATAAAAAAATGACTTTTAATAGATAAGAGGAGAGATTGAGAGAAGAATGGAATTAATTGCTTATAGGTAGGGCAAGAGTTTTCTGGGGATAAATAGGTAAATTTTATAGTGGAAACATTACGGAAATTTATTCCTTTTTTTGTTTGCTTCTGGGCTATGTGTGGCAGTGCTTTGGCCTTAAATCCTGGTTCTGTACTCAGGATTCACTTCTGATGGGGTCAGAGTACCATATGGAGTATAAGGGATTGAACCCAGGTTGGCCATAGCTAGGCAAATGTCCTACCCACTTCCAGTCCTAGAAAATTTATTCTTATTTCTCCTACTTTCAAATTAAAATATGAAGCAAAGTCATCTGCAAAGAACAAGCAATGAGCAGAGTTAGTAAAGATTTGAAGAAAGAAAGCATACGTTTTGCAAAATTTGTTGACTTAGACATATAGTGTGATTGCTAGGCATAATGAAGTGTTTTGATGTCTGTAATATTACTGGAGTGGGGGTCAGGTTTGTTAGACAAAGAAAGGGACAAGATGATTCAATTATATTAAGACCTAAAATTTTAAGTCCTCATCTTTCCCGATTTCTGTGTTGAAGTCCTACAATCCAATTTGAATATATTTGGAGAAAGTTGTTTAAAGTGATAATGCAGGTTATAAAAGATCCTATTGGGGGACCCTAATCTGATAAGATTGGTAGCTTTATAAGAGGAAAATAACAGTGCACAGCTTGTGGTTCTGTGAATATGTAATCAAACGTCAACTCATGAGTATACTCCAAGGAAGAGAGGACTATCTATATGTCATTAAGCTAGTAAGAAAGCTCTGATCAGAAACCATATCACACCTGACTTTTATCTCAGCCTGTATGTACTCTCTCAAGCTATGAAAAATACATTTCTGTTGTTAAAGTCACTCAGTATTTTGGCGTTAGTCCAAGCAGATTTTCTGAAAATATATGCAAGAAAAGACTTTATGATAATTCCTGAAGCTTCAGACAGATAACAAGATTATTGAACACAGGAGATGATTAATTTAAAACTAAGGTTAAGTTAATCAATTAGAAGCCCTGGTGCAATTATGGTACTAATTTATAGAATATTTGATATTGAGATGATAAAGAAGATGTGGTTATTAGTGAAGACAATTGAAGATGAGGAGTGAAATAGTTGAGAATTCAGGATATTGAATAGAGTGTTGTGATTATTGAAATCACTAAGAAACTAATGGAAGGTTCCAATCCTGGGAATATACCCTAGGAAGCCAAAAACACACAGCGGAAACACCATCCCCAAGTTCATGTTCCTAGCAGCACTATTCATAATAGCCAGAATCTGGAAACAACCAGAGTGCCTGAGAATTGATGATTGGATAAAGAAACTTTGGTACATCTACACAATAGAATACTATGCAGCTATTATGAAAAATGAAGTTATTAAATTTGCCTATAAATGGATGGACATGGAGAGGATCATGTTGAGTGAAATTAGCCAGAAGGAGAGAGACAGATACAGAATGACTGCATTTATTTGCATGTAATAAATATATAGATAATTTCCACATCTGGACGCTCCTCTCCTCAGAGCTCCACCCAGAAGAAGAGCTGATCACAGCCCAACTCGCATGGCCACACGGTTCATCAATAAATGCTCGAGTTTTGAGGTGACTACAAGATATCCCACCCACACGGCAGAGCCTGGCAAGCTACCTGTGTTGTATTTGACATGCCAGATACCAGTATCAATTATAGACCTCATTTCCATGACTTGATGGAATGGTTGGAGGCTCTTTATGTTCCTGGAGTGTGCAGATACCATTGGGCTATCTCATATTGAGATAGCATAACATATTGAGATGTTACTGGTGCCCACTCGAGTAAATCGATGATGTACGGGAAGTCAAGTGATCAAGTGATCAAGTGAAATATATAGATACATATATATATATATATAAATATATACATATTATGATACCGATATCCAAGGTTATACAAAACATGGATTAGGAGGTCTTTTTCAAAGGTGGAATCTACCACAAACGTCTGGGAGTCAGAGGTTGGGTGGGACAGAGGAGGTAAGTGTATGCAAGCAATTGTTGTAAGTGATAATACCAGCCTAGAAATAAGTATTGAATACAGGCAAAAAGACATACATGATAACCTCTAAATGTATCTATCGCAATCCACAGTGTATAAGAGAAGGAAGAGAGAAAAAGAGAGATAGAGAGAGAGAGAAAAAAGAGATAAAGAACTTTCCATAGAGGCAAGCTAGGGGAGAGGGAAGGGAATCGGGCACTTTGGTGGTGGGAAATGGCCACTGGTGTAGGGATTGGTGCTGAAAGATGTATGACCGAAACCTGAACATGAACGTCTTTGTAATTGTATATATCACAGCAGTATAATAAAATATTAAAAAAATAAATGAATGGAAGAATGATGTGACTAAAGGCAGACTTTAGGGGGGGCTAATATTGAAGGAGAAGTCATAGATATAAAAACAAATTTGACATTTAAAACCAAAATCAACAGGAATTGCTTAATTGAAAATGAAATAGGTAGAATTAGGAAAGGAAGTCATGGGTATCTGACTTGACACACAGGATTAATTATAATATCACTCACTGGTAGATTAGAAAAGATAGAGAAAATGGAGGAATTTGTATCCATTAAAACTGAGTATCTCTGAGGTGTCCAAGTGGAAATGTAGAATACAAGGTCTGACATTTTGGTCTGGTACTGAGAAAGTACTCAATAGAATTGTCTAAAATATGTGATAATGAGTGTAATTGATATGCATAAAATAGTAGTACTCATAAGTGTGGAGAGGAGAAGAACTCTAAGCTGGGACTTGATTACTTCAGTATTTAAAATTTATGCTAAGAGTATTAACATTAATGGGAGAGTAAACAAAAAGAGAAAACAATATAAAAAATGGAAAGTGAGTGGGAAACAATTGAGGATGAAGTCACACCGAGGATCGAGTAGAATGTTTTGAAAGGAAGAATTAGCCAATATTAGCCAAATTCTATCAGTTGAAAAAAGTGAGATGAGACTCTGAAATGCCAGTGGAAAAAGATAAGTAATAGTAGAAAAAAATGAAAGTAGGGGCTGGGATCCCAACATCAGGTAGAGATATTTTAGGGTAACTAAAACCTCACTACAAAAGGAAAACAATGTAGTGGCTCCCCCAAACACACCCTGAATGCAGTCTCATTCATCTTTCTGTGTTATGCCTTTTTTTGTGTTTGAAATGTCTTATCCTGTTTTATAAGAGAGTTTTGTGCATAGAGTGGTGCTATGAGCTAGGTGTACTCAAGCTGTGACCAAAAAGATCAACCCAGTTTTCTGTTGTTGACAGGCTTGTGGTCAGTAATTCTGTCGGATTTCATTTAAGGTAAATAGGAACACTCAGAAAAAAAAATGGAGAAGGTAAGGGAGTTTACCATTTTTGAGTGCACAATGGAAGATTTGGAGTCTCATAAAGACAGAGAAAACGTGTGCTACTGTCAAGAAGATAAGTTTTAAACTCTAAATCATAAACAGTTCTGCAGAAAGGTGGAAGTTGATAGGAAGATCATGAAGTAAAAAGCATAGTTCAAGGACTTGGCTTTCAAACAACAGATGAAGATGGAATTCAGGTTCTATTTTGTTTTTCTTCCCTTTATAATTTTTCTAATTACTTACATGATTTCATTTCCATTTTGGTCCTTAACATAAACCTCCTAAGATTGATTTCCTGTATAGTAAGTCCTCAGTTAATGTCATCCATAGGTTCTTGAAAAAGGCCACTTTCAGCAAAACAGTATGTCAAAAGCAATTTTGCCAGAGGCTGATCTAAACAAGACTTAAGTAACTCTTACATAATTCTGGTACCAAAATATTCCCACACTTCTAAGTAAAGAGCCTGTTAAAAAGAGCAAGTAAATCAGGATAAAATTAGAGATCTTATTTTTAAGATCCTTATTTTTTAAAAAATCTTTATTAAAAGATTAGTGAATTGATAAGCATCCCATCTAGCATATAGAAAATTTTTGGCAAGAGTTTATGCAAAATATATAGTTTTATGGTTAGTAAAAAAGTATTGCCTAAAGAAAAAGATTGTCACTTGTCACTTGTTACCCGTTGTTCATTGATTTGCTCTAGCGGGTGCCAGTAACGTCTCCATTAATTAGGAATGAGGTCCATTATTGTTACTGTTTTTGGCATATTGAATATACCACAGGTAGCTTGCCAGGCCTGTAGTATATATTAAAAAAATAATAGCTTATATATTTTTATATATATATATATATATATATATATATATATATATATATATATATGGATGAAGCTAATATCCAAGGACAGGGAAAACAGGTGTCGGGATGACTGGTCAATGACAAATGTACCACCAGTGTTTGGAGGCAGAGAATAGGTAATAGAGAAGAGGACAGAATGACAAGACAATAACTCGAAATGATCATGCTGGACACAAACTGAGTGTTCAAAGTAGGTAAAGGGATATACATTGCTGGAGTATGCACCCTGATCGCAGCTGCCCAGAACCTCTGCATCTTGCCTGGAGTTAACCTCCTGCAGGCTACCTTGTAGATAGGGGCAGGAAAAGAGTTTGGATCTGTGACTCTATGTGGCAGTCTCTTAACAGGTATTCTATTACAGCTAGTATAAATATTTCCTGTCATTCTTTGCGGATCCCTTCATGATACTCAAATATCTTACCAGAGTCTGGCTGTATTGGATCCTCTTTTAAATATAATATAGCCAAAATTAAATCAGAGAGAATTGCAGTTTGCCTCCTGGCCTGCAACCATGGCTCTCAGTAAATTACAAAGGGTAGTAAACCCCCTTTTTGGTAAATAAGATGATTTCCTTCACCTCCAAAGAGTTGCAGGTGTGGCTATGGTTCCCAGATGCAGGTGGAAGACAGGAGACAGGCTTGTCTACACCCAGGGCTCTGCCCGTGGGCCCTGGATGGTTGATGGTCTGACATTGAAAAGACTGAGCCCCCTGGGATGAACCCAGAGCCCCGGCAGAGCCTGGCAAGCTAACTGTGGTGTATTCAATATGCCAAAAAAAAGTAACAATAATGGACCTTATTCCATAAAATGGAGAAATTACTGGCACCCGCTCGAGCAAATCGATGAACAATGGGAAGCCAAGTGGAAAGTGACAAGTGAAGTAAACCCCTCCGTCCGCCCCTACCCCCCAACAACCCTGAAGATAAGGATACTGTGGAGTTTGGAGAAATACATACCTAACTGTAGAATACCCAGTGTACAGATACACGCCTTTTGTATTTAGTCTAAGATACAGTTCATCTCAGATGCCCTTCCCCCATTTCTGCATAAGGTCTGCAGGTAAACTTAAAAGGCAGAACTTGGTTGGTGAAGGCAAATTAACGTTTCAATAGCTTAGACCAGGTAAGCTTGGGGAAGCAAACCTGATAGAACTGAACTGACTGAGTCCCTGAGACCCGTTGCTGTGGGCTTGGTCAGGGGCTTGGGGATATTAAAGTAGCGGTCTCAAGAGAACTGAACTTTATTTCCATAGTGCTAGTTAGAAAACTCCAGATTGATTGGTTTACAATTCTACATTTGGTGAGGTTGAAAATGCCACTAGGTTATATATTAATTTTTGGTGGAGTTGAAATGAATACAACCACTCAAACACATTTACTTAGTTATTTGTATTGTTGGGGAGGGGCATATGGAAATTCGAGACACAATGCAAACAAGCACTCTTCCCTTGACCCCGCCCACAAAGACACTTTTATTTCTAAATGTAAATTTTCAGTTATTTATGTACTTTCCTTTTGGGCCACACTCATCTGTGCTCAGAGATAACTCTCGGCAGTGCTTGGGAGGACCATAGATGGTTTTGGGGATTAAATCCTGGTTGGCCACATGCAAGGCCAGTGCTCTAACTGCTCTATAATCTCACCAATCCTTAAATTACATTTACTTATTCATTTCTAACCCACTTATCTAGGTTCCAGCAGCTCAGAGCCAAGGTAGGAATTCTTCCAGGGCAGGACACTATTCCACTGTAGGGAACCTTACCCATACCATACCTCAGGCAATTTAGACCTGCCAGTGAGCCTAACGTGTCTAGGATGTGGGACGAAACCAGAGTATCTGACCAAAAAACATACTGACACAGGGAAAATGTGCAAACTCTATACACAGTAGCTCTGGCCTGAAATAATTTTTTTTTGTCTTCTAAATGGACTGAATGAAATGTCATTATTCAAGGGCCTGTTGTACATAATACTTTCTAAAAGTTTTCTGTGCCACTGGTCTTTTTTTCCTTTCTGTTCATAATGCCCATAATTTATATCCTTTTTCTACCTTTATGAACACAACTCTCCCTATAAGACCACTAACTTTGTCAACTTTCTACTATTAATATTATTATCTACTGCTCCTGAACTTTCTAGTTTTAATATCATCAAGTGCTAATGGCTGGCTGTAAATTAATTTCAAATTTAATTATATCATAAAGTAAAATAAACACCATTCCACAGATTTCTCAAGTTGTGTTATTATTTTAAACACTAATACCTTTGAATTAAAGAACTTTAGTTTAATTAATATAATTATGACTATTTACAGCTTTTTGCTTTTTTTGGTGGGAGTTAATCACACCTGCTGGTCCTCAGGTCTTTCTCTTGACTCTACACTCAGGGATCATTCCTAGCAGAACTACAGGTACAATATCTAGTGCTGGGGATTGAACCTGGTTCTGCTGTGTGCCAGGCAAGCACCTGCTTACTGTATCATCCCTCTGGACCCTAATCACAGCGCTAATAATTATCTTATGAAGAAGGTCAGAATATATAGCCTTAAATATGACTCTTTGTCTTAAGAATTATTTTGAATTGATTTTTTTGTATTTTTTTTTTTGCTTTTTTTTTGGGTCACACCCGGCAATGCTCAGGGGCTCAGGGGTTACTCCTGGCTCTGCACTCAGGAATTACTCCTGGCGGTGCTCGGGGGACCATATGGGATGCCGGGGGATCAAACCCGGGCCGGCATGGGTCGGCCGCATGCAAGGCAAACGCCCTACCCACTGGGCTATCGCTCTGGCCCCATATTTTTTTAATCTTCAGTGAAGTGTTCTGGGAACCCGGGACCCAAAAGACCATGGACTTAAGAGCTCAGTCATAAGGCACAAAGAGGTAGTAGTTCAGACTGTGGTGCTACTGACCACAAGGGCCGCCCCAATGGAGTTTGGGGTCTCTATGACTATACCCAGCCAGGAGGGTTTCAGGGTTGGGCATGCATCAGGCACATGATTGTGCCTCTAACCCCTGTGCTAGCACCTAGTCCCTGAACTGGATATTATTAAGAAGAACAGGCATAGAGGATGCTCAAACAAACAAATACAAAATGACTTTTTGTAAGAGGCATTTGTCTTTAAGTGAATTATTCATTTAAAGGGGAATCTCTCTCTCAAAATCAGAAAGTTAAAGATAAACCAATTTCTAGAAATCTTTCGAAACAGTGCAAAAAGCCAAAAGTAACATCTTTGTGGGAACAGCATTCACATTTACTATGCTGTGCAGATAACTTCTTAGAACAGGCTCCCTTCCCCCAACATTATTTATCTTTGCTTAGTGGAGAGACTAGGGAGAACCACTTCTCTGTGCTCAGGGCATATTCTTCTGGCTCTTAGCTCAGGGATGGCTTCTAGCAGTGCTAGAACTGTCTGTGTTTCCAGGGATCAAACTGGGGCCAGATGCACGCCAAGCAAGAGAATTAGACCCTATGTATCTCCATTTTTTTTGTCTGTGTGTATGTTTATTATTTATTTATTTACGTATTTTTTTACTTTTGGTGTGAGACTGCATTGGGCGGTGCTTAGGAATTGCTGCTTGCAGAGCTCAGGGTAGTGCTGGGGACAACCAGGGTAAGCTGCTTGCAAGTGAAGCACTTATCCCCTTTACTATTTCTGTCCCTAAGCCCCAGATTTATTTTGTCTCTAATTAAAGAGAGTACTTGAGGTGCTGGTATGAGCCATGTTTAGGAATTATTTAGTTTTTTCTAGATTTCACCCATGTACACACACATGTGACATATTTTCAAATATTTTTTCTTACTACTCTTAGCCTATCTTTTGTCATAAGAGTTTGTTTCTTTCTAGAATTGAGGTTAGCCAAAATATTTTCTTTACCATCTCAAATATTCTTGATGTATATATAGTTGTGCATATATATAATATATGTGTATACACATATATGTATATACACATACCCATTCTTTTAATATCATCTAGCTTGGATAATTCCTATTTTGTCCTGTAAATGAAATCCTTTTATCACTATAAATAGCTTGTTAAAGTCAAAGCTCCTTTACTAGATTACTAATTACTAGTTTTAATGGTTTGTCAACTTCAAATAAAACCAGTCAGTTATTCAAGCAACAAATAGTGTTTATTGGGAAATAAACACTAGCAAAAATGGCAGATTGGTATTCATGAGAGATCCAGATACTTCCTCAAATCCCAGACTTTAAGCCACCAAAAATACCTTGCAAATATGATCTCTCCATTCCAAAACTATGGAAGTACATAATTATTCATGAGAGATATAAGGCATATCCTTTTATCCTTTTATCCTATGGTGTACTGATTTTTCCATGTGATTTTGCTCAGTGACCCGCCTTCATTTAAGTGGAATTCTGAATTATAATGGTCACAGAAAAAATTTTAATGGTCACAGAAAAATTTACTGCAGTTACATTCCAGAGAAACTTGCTAAGAGACATTTGCTAAGAGACATTTAGGAGGGACCAGAGAGATGTTATAAAGGGTAAGTCACTTGCCTGCATGAACTGACCTTGGTATGATTCACACACAAGGTACCAAATATGGTTTCCTGTGTCCAGTCAGAAGGGATTCTTGAGCACAGAGAAAGAAAGAACTCTGGAGTAAAGCCAGGTGTGGCCAAAAAACAAACCTGAAAAATAGATATTTGGGATTGCACACGGCACTGCTTTCTTTACTGTCAACATAGAGTATTTTAAAAAAGTCACAGTTTTAAGTGATAAAATGGTGTCGTACTCAGATTTTTATTTGCTTTTTTATTAGTAATTATGTTTAATACCTTTATTTCTGGACACCAGAGTAATAGTACAGCTGGTAGGGTGCTTGCCATGCATTTGTCCGACCTGGGTTCTATTCCCTGTCTTCCTTTGTGGTCCACATGCACTGCCAGGAATAATTCTTGAGTGCAGAGCTAAGTGTGACCCCTGAGCATTGCTGGTGTGGCCCCCCTCAACAAAAAAAGGAAAATAAGCCAATTCCTTTCTGGTGTGGGTGTCACACTCAGTGATACTCACATGTTCCCAGGAGTGATGCTCAAGGAACACTGTAATACACGGGGTTAAGCCTGGGATTTCCACAGGCAAAGCATGAACTTCAGCCTTTTGATTTATTCCCCTGCCCTAGATTATTTGTCTTGATACTATTCTGGTAGCAAGATTTAGAAAAAGATCCCTGGGTATAGTAAAATTATTTCAACAATTTTAGGCTGGTGTTCAAAGGTTTTAGGATTATGTATTAAAGAAACATTCTCGCTCGAGCATATTACTTGAATCAGAGTGCAATGAATGATGGTATGAACCATCTGACAAATGATATTTTTTTACATCGAAACTAAACTTTCTGAGCATGCTGGCTTTGCAAGGATTTATAGTTCCCTGCCTTCATGCTGGAGTTACTTCAGCTTTCCATGATGCATTCCAACTAATCTGAAGGTTAAGGCATTCCTTGATCATATATAGATCTGATTGCTACTCAGCCCTGGAATTTTTTATAAAATTCCAGAGTGTGGGCTAGAAATTGACTTAGGGAATCCAATAAAGGTGCAGGTCTTGGCAGTCATCCAAACTAAATCTATAGACTGGAAGAAATATGTGCTTTCCATTGTTCTCTTTTTCACCTTTCTGGGGTTCTTTTGTCCGAATGTGAGTGTGTGAGTATAAGTTTATCATTTTGTGGATGTAAGATTGGAAATAGCTATTTAGGGAATCCAACTAAAGAATTTTTTGCTTTGGCTTTTCTTGGACTTTTTTGAATTTTGACCCAACTCTATACTGAATGAGTTTCTTCTCCCATTACTTGATGGTGACATAAAATAAGTTGTTATTGAAAATGAATCATGTTAGTGTAATAGCTGACATGCATGTTTGCCACCAAGATACAAATCCTTGATCTTCTTTGCCTCTAGGCTACCTTTCTTTTAGGCACCTTCTGAGAGAATGTGATTCTATGCATTGTTTCTGTCCATTTTATGAAATGTTAATGGAGGCAAAAACTGTGAATTCTCTGAAAGACTACAGTGCTTTTTATGTGCACCTGATGTTCTATAGTACATAGAGATCTAAGCCATCCCACTATATCTGATTATTGAAAACCTGTCTCGTTCTTACAGAATGGGTTTGCCATTGTGGAGGCCCCCAGGCCATCATGCCGAAGAATCCACAGCCATGTAAGTACCAGGGACTGTTGCCCATCTCCAAGTGCCATAGTTCCTGGCGGTCACCTGCCCTGTGCATGTCTCTGAAGCCTCTAATTGTTAGCAGATGGACTGAAAAATCTTGCGAGGTACTTCTAGAAGCAGATTTATGACTCCAGAGATCATATAGCATTTTAAAAAATGCTCTGAACGTTATTTATAATGGTTTTCCTGGCTGATTTGCTTTCTTATTTCTCTGTTCTTCTCTATTCCCGCAGGGGGTTCTGCTTTTTTAATTCAGTTGCAATTACCGCCAAATACTTGAGAGACCAACTAAATATAAGCAAGATATTGATTGTAGATCTGGTATGTATTCCTGGCCAGAGCTGCATTTCCAGTGACTCTAGATAAAAAAGGAGTGAATTCCTATTTGTCTGTTAGGTTGTCTTACTTTTTAGCACTTGCAAACAACTAAAGGGTGCATTTCCTTTGAATGTGGAAACTCATTAAATTCAGGATTGCAGTTCTGAAACCATAAACATTCACGTTTCACTTTCATGGTGTTAACTGCAATTTAATGAGAAGAAGGCGCAGATCAGGGCAACTTTTATGATCCTTAAATGAATTGATACTTCCACCGTTAAAATAACCCAACAGAACCTGAATTTACTTTTCCCTATAGAATATAGACTTTAAATAGTCAGATGTGCTGGAAAGAATGCTGTTGCTTTAGTAACCAATTGGCTACTTCCCCTGGTTAGTAATCATGTTGCTTGTTGTGCAACAGTGGTATTATTAAAACAAGTCAGCATGTCATTCTTTCTGAAAAGATCTCAGATCGTGTATGCCAGTTTGGGATGACTCCCTGCAGGAACCCTGGGTGATTAAAAGTCAGAGGCATTAGATTAGTCTTGCATTGTAACATGATGCATTCTTACACAATAGAGTTATAATTTGTTTAACAAATGGCTTGTTTAAATGCAGATGACACTTGGCATGTTGTCTATAGTATATTCATGAATAATGAGCTGGAGATCTGCCCCATACAAAGGACCAGCCCAAGAAAGGGTGAAAGAGAGCCGACTGGTGATTTATGAGCCCCGTTTTCGGTTTGCCTCCAGTTCACGAGGAGGTGTAATAGGTTGTCTGACAAAGCATAGACAGGAAATGAACCCTGGCATCCAAAGCGAACCTGCTACATCTGCACTTAATTAATTTTTGCAGGTGATAAAAGATTTAAGGGCAAAATATGTTAAAGGTTTTTTTTTGAAGTGCAAGGCTTAATAGTCTAAATCTTGTTCATATCTGTGCTCATAATTAAATCTTATTGGGAAGTCACGGCCCCCTGCCCACCCTCTCTTTCAGTTTGCAGGCACACCAAAGGGTTGAGAGAGCACAAACAAAGCCATGTGAAGAAATACTTAGTATACTTAAAACAAAGATAAAAGGAATGAAAGACTGATAACCATTTCTGGTCCTTGCTAGGAATTGATGTTTTCTACATTCTGATTTGTAGCCTTCCTGGAGCTCTTTGGTGCCCAGAATATTGAAACCCAACTTTCCATGTACTTTCCATACATGCTTAAGTTACAGTGTAGGTCATAGTTCACCATTAAAGAAATGTGTTGAAGGCCTAGATATACTACAGCAGCATGGCTTTAAAATTTCACAAAAAGAGAACATCAGTACCTATTTTCCTATATACATATAAAATGACATTTTGAATAATTAATAATTATTGGCTTAGATGATTTATAAGATAGTAAATTTTAAAAATAATTCACTCCTGGTACTATAAGTTCTAGTACTATAGAATGATGAGTCCAAAGCTTAAAGAACATATAGCAGATGAATACCAAAGATTGTAGGCAAATTTTTCTAAGCCTTCTGAATTTGTTAAAATTATAGGTGAGGAAATTGGTAAACTGTGTCTCCTACGTTTAAGACAATTTCACTATTACAATTTTTGATATATCTTCTTTTATCATGCTATGAAGATTATCAGAAGCTCTTGTGAGTGTTCTTTGAATGTATATCTGTATTATACAAATAAGTGATACATTTTACATATAGGCTTAAAAGTTGAAATGACTTATGTGTTATAGAGACATACTGTGTACCTCAGAAAGTGGTGTATAAAGTTTGTTTTTGTGTTTATTAATGTAAAAGAGAAAACACTGGAGGTCATTCAACATGATTTATGAAAGTTTAAAAACTCTAAGGAGTGCCATGAGGGCCTATTGTTCTTTGATTATGAATCAACTCCACTGTCCAATTAGAAATAATGTTGATTCCTCAGCTGGCTGACTAGAAATTCTATTTAAAATTCTCTAAGCATATGAAGTGCTGTCTAAAATGTTGCCTCTGAGATCACCACCAGCCCGCATATTCTTATTTTCAAGTCTTCCAAATTCTGCAGCTGCAGTGATACTTTGAGGAAATTCCCAGCTCTTCCAGATGTCACAAAGATGTTTTAAAGTGCCACGTGGCACTGAGACAGAAGTTTGCTCTGGCTGACAGGTCTATTCTGGAAGTTAGAGGAAAGAGGTGAAGATGGCAAAGAACTTGGCTCCTGTATGTTCAGTGAAGCTAACTTGAGCTAATAAGTAAGAACTAGATACACAAATTCGGACCTAAAAAAAAGTCAGAGTGGTCCTAATGTCCTGCAGCAAGCTTCAGCAGTTTTATATGCCCAGTAAACTGAAGAGTCAGAGCCTCTAGTTCACCTCCAATTTGGGGTCACAGTCAACATCAGAGAAACTGAGTAGTTTCTGCAGTAGTCATTCTAGGAGATCTGTGTAGTTCATTCATCCTATTTCTCCTCTTGGAGATGTCAAAGGCATACAGAATTCGTGAGGAGAGGGGACAGGCACACTGATTTTGTGTTAAGAGCCTGATATTCTATTTATTTTTAAATGTATTTATTTTTTAATATTATATTATACCACTTCGAGATATACAATTACAAAGGTGTTCATGTTTGTGTTTCGGTCATACAGTGTTCCAGCACCCCCCCCCTCCACCAGTGCCCATTTCCCACAACCAATGTCCCCAATTCCCCCTCCCTAGCCTGCCTCTTTTGCAGGTTCTTTATCTCTTTTCTCTCTTTCTCTTTCTCTCTCTCTTGATATTCTATTTAGGACATGAAATTACTCCAGAAATAGAATTGATTTCATAGCCAATAAATCTGGCCAATAAATTATCAAAGTGTATGGTATTTTAGCTTAGTAATTTTTATCTTTAAGTTCTATTGTGAGGCATTAAAAGATTTGTTTCATCTGTATAGTAAGTTGTACCATTAACACTGTTTGTCGGGATTATTATGTATGGAAAATAAGAGTGAAACAGGTCTACATTAAATGGACAGTCTAGGGAGACAGAGAGGCTCACCGTCACCATACAGTGCTTTGGAGACATGCTCTGCTAAGAATTCAACCTGGGGCTCCCACATTCAAGTAATGTGCTGGAATACTTTGAGCCATCTCCCTGGGAAAGAGAGTTTGTCACACCTGCTTTACACCAGCACCTCTCATATTAGTTAAATGTATACTTTTTAATATGGGCTGGCACATCTCAGATCCATATTAAATAATAAAGCAGGATGCATATATATTTAAGCTTTTGTTTGTTTTTGGGGGAGGGAAGGGTCATACCTATCTGTGCTCAAGTCTTATTCCTGGCTCAGGGATTACTCAGGGATTACTATTGGTGGGCTCAAGAGACCATATGGAATGCTGGGGATCAAATCTGCGTCAGATGAGTGCAAAGCAAGCACTTCAATCTCTGTACTTTTTCTTGGTTCAATATGAATATTTTATAACAGAGAAAGTTGATAGAAGTATTCTCCAAGTTAAAAGCTGTTACCTGAAACAAAAGCCCTTTTTTTTTTCTTTTTTGGGTCACACCGGCGATGCTCAGGGGTTACTCCCTGGCTCTGCACTCAGGAATCACTCCTGGCGGTGCTCGGGGGACCATATGGGATGCCGGGGATCGAACCCGGCCGGCATGGGCCGGCCGCATGCAAGGCAAACACCCTACCCGCTGGGCTATCGCTCTGGCCCAAAAGCCTTTTAAACTTACCTTTATTTCAAATACTTTATGAAGATAAATTTGTATCAAAGATTATCCAAGTTTTTTTTAGAGTAGAATCATATATGTTTTGTTTTGGCGCCATACCTGCTGGTGCTCAGTGCTTATTCCTGGCTCTGTGCACAGAGATCACTCCCTTTGAGGATTGGGGAGCCATATGTGATACCAGGGATCAAACTCAGGCAGACCGTGTGCAAGGCAAGTTCCCTACCCACTATACTGTTGCTTCAGCCCTGGATTTATATGTTGTTAATAAATAATATCTGTAAAAATATTATCAACCTGTGCTCAGGATTTGTCTGATTTAGAAATTTATGCAATAATTATACAATCAATAGTTTTTAAGACTAAGTGATGTTACACCTAAGACAAATTGTCCTCTTTTACTTGACCTTTTGAGGGAGATTGGGGCCACAATTGGCAGTGCTTCGGCATTTCTTGCTCCTGCTTCTGTGCTCAGGAGCACTCCTGGAGCTGTTCAGTGGGCCATAGATGTGGCAAGCCCCATGCAAAGCAGACATCTTCTCTCCTACATTATCTCACTGGCCCCTCATTTGACCTTTCAGAATAAACTTTCACATTGTCCTTAAAGAGACAAAAATAACCAAGCCAGTGTTTTTCTGACAGTTAAAGTATAGATACATTTAAGCCCAGAGCAATCTTACCTAGGAGGCTGGTTAAAAATGTTACTGTGAATGAGGAATGTAAGTATCTATAACTGTTGCTCTTCAAGTATTTTTTTTCTGTTTTTCTACTAACAAAAAAAATGGTGGCTTGAATTATATCACTTTGATCACATGAAGGGAAATAGTCATTTATCTCTCTCTTCTTTTCCTTTGAATGCTCAGAAATTCAGGATTTAATCTGTTTTTCAGGAAGCTAATTCCTTTCATGCTGATATGTGTCCCTTTAGCCAGACAAATTTCTAGGTTGGTGCATATCTTCCCAGTATGACTCTTTGATTGATTTTAGCTGTGGGTACTCTATAAAATGGGGGAAAGAATTAGTGTATGTCCCTACTGCAGCCAGCAAACTCAGCGCAGGCTTTCAGAAACCACCACAGGGAGACTTTATGGTGTCTATTAAAGAGATCTGGGATGGAGGTTGAAGTGGAGACAGGTTATATCAAAACATCAATAAGAAGCAATAATGACCACCAATCTCACTTCACAGGTTTGCTAAGAGGATCAAAGAGATAATGAATGTAAGTGTAAGTTAAAAATATAATAATGGTTATGAATTTGGACTTTGCAGTAAGAAGTGAATTTAATTACCAAGTCTACAACTTGAAGTTTTAGAAAATTACCAGTAAACTCTCGACAGTTTCAGCTTAGACTTATGTAACTCACATAAGGTATTTAATGCAGCAACTGACCCAATTACTAAAGGATTCTTTTTGAAAATAATTTGATTCTTACTTGTGTATCATAAAGTACCACATAAATATATTGCTAACACGGAGCAAATTTTTTTGCAATAGAAGTAAGAAACTGTATTAGGTAACATATGTAGCAATAATATTTTATGCAATGCAAATATAAAATTGTTCACTTTTGTGAAAATAAGTATCAACCATATACAGTAACACAGTAGTGTTCAGCGGTCACTCCTAGTGGTACAGACCATGAGGTATCAAGGTTCACACTTAGATCTTCTGCATTCAAAACATGCTCTTTAACCCAATAAACTGTCTCCCTAGTCCAAGGTGTTCTTTGTCTGTGGGGGTTAGGGGATGCAGGGGTTAGGGGATGCTGACTTTCTTTTGGCTTTGCATGAAGGCATCATTCATGACACTGACTTAGGGACCAGATGTAGTGCTGGACATTAGGCAGGACTTGGCTGCAGACAAGACTAGTATCTTAATCCCAATACTATCTTCCTGGTCCTTAATTAGTTTATATATTGTTTTATTTATTTTATTCATAAGGATATTTGGGAGAACATTTACTAAGACTCTTAATACAAAATCTTTTCATGAAACCATTTCTAAATTTTTATTTAATTTTAGAAATCAACTCTAGCATTCTTCATGTCACAAAACAATGTATAAAGAACTAAGTTTTGACTTACCAAATATAAGGTCTTAAAATATTTTCATCATTCTAATGACATAGGCATTTTAGGGGGTGAGAAAGGGAAGTGGTTTGGGTAAATAAAAAAATAAAAAGGAAGGAAGCTGGGAAGGAAGCCATGATGTGATATTAAAATTTGGTCAATTGGAAAATATTGCACAAATCTCCATGCAGTCTTTCTACTTGGCCAAACTGATTTAATAGCTAATGAACTTATGCTCCTTGTCCCAAACCTTGCCATTGCAATTTTACCAAAATAAAGTATGAAATCCTTTTTGCATCTGGCATATCTTTTGAAGTGATTCTAACTACTGAGAGATTGCTAACTGAACTGAATGTTTCAAGAAACCCAATTTACTCAGCTGGTCACAAAGCCTTTGACCTTAATGGTGGGACTTGGCAAATCAAGGCATACACGTATGTTTAGTGTTCTGTCAAGAATTGTGAAAATGCTGTAAACCATAGATCCTTCTGCAAAATACTAGTTTGTAGTTTAAACATTAGTCTTTCTTCAGAGGCCAATGAGGCTAGTTAATTAAGCCTGAGGGGTTATGAACTGTTGGCAGTTAATAAGTCATAAAATTCTTCCATAAAACAGGATGCGAGATTCCATCACTGAAGCAAAGAGTACAAAGGGCCGGTGTATAAATATCTAATTGTACCAAAGGACTGGGCTTTCTCAATGACTGCTCATCTGGAGTCTCCAGGGCATGCTCGCTGTGGTTTCCTGATTTTTAGAAGCCAGTTTAAAAAATGAGTGCATTAAAGGGTAATTTGCCTGAAAGTTCAGGAAGTAACGGGGGGGTGGTGTGGAATCAGGCAGAGCAGGAGAAAGAAAGAGGGACGTAGTGAGAAGACAGAAAATCAGAAAGAGGGTGAGGTAGAGAGACAGAGGACCCAGGTTGCTGCCACACTAGAGTTAGACATGACTGTATTTGTCATCTGCTTTCTTTTTCCTGTAGGATGTTCACCATGGAAACGGTACACAGCAGGCCTTTTATGCTGACCCCAGCATCCTGTATATTTCACTCCATCGCTATGATGAAGGGAACTTTTTCCCTGGCAGTGGAGCCCCAAATGAGGTTCGGTTTATTTCTTTAGAGCCCCACTTTTATTTGTATCTTTCAGGTAATTGCATCGCATGATTACCCCTAATTTTCTTGTCCTTTACTGGTGTTTTAAATTACACGAGATTACTGACTCATCCCCCGGGACTGGAGAACGGTGCAGAACAAGTGTATGAGCAAGAGCACTGGTCGGCAGGCAGGGGTGGGCTGATCTGACATGTTGTTTGATGTTTCTTTCAAGAGTTCACATGTGTTTATTTTCCTCTCATCTTGCCTTCTTCCTTGTGCCCTCCTCTACCCACTGTGGTGTGGTTTTTCTCTTCCTAGGTTGGAACAGGCCTTGGAGAAGGATACAATATAAATATTGCCTGGACAGGTGGCCTTGATCCCCCATGGGAGATATTGAATACCTTGAAGCTTTCAGGTTGGTACTTCCTTCTCAGAAAGTGGCTGTTTCAAACCACTGGAACAGCAAAACTGTAAAATAGAAATGCACATTTTTAATTAAGATAAAGTAACTAAAGGGATCATTTCTTCAAAGCTTAAAAAAAGTTTAGTTTAGGGTACTTGAATTTTCCTCTAAAAGCTATACATGGGTTGTGTGTAAGCAAGTTAAGGTCTATAAAAATGCGGGTGTAGATGTAGATTAGCCAGTTGATGAGACATGCTTCTCCCATACTACAAAATCATTTTTCAATATGTATTGAGTAGTTCTAGAAAGGTCTTCCTAGTAAAGACTTTGGTGCAAATAAACTCTAGTGCTTTCAACATTCTGAGAAGACATTCGCTACCTAGCTGGCTTTGTTGAGAAGAATGGCCCAGGCTTCCTTGGACTCTGGCATCCCTTTTGTACAGAACAACACTGACTGTTTCTGGTCAGAATGCTCATTTCCAGATAATCACATTTCATGGTAAATGCTGCCTTCCCCTTGTAATCTGTGGATTTTTCCCTCTCTCACTAAAATATTAACTAACTGGTTAATCAATGGTTTTCAATTGCTTCACTAAATATCTGCAGTAAGTGAAATGTATGTTTACATATACACAGTGTGTACTGGAATCTGTGTTCTCTAATCACTATCACTATCACTATCTTCCCATTGATCATTTATTTGCTAGAGCGGGCACCAGTAATATCTCTATATGTCCTGTCTCATGCTAGTAGAACCCAAAGGCATCCGCTTGCTCCAGGAACATAAAGAGCCTCAAGCCATTCATTATATTAGGTCATATGAATGACCTAATATAAATGTTACTGGTATTTGGCATATCAAATACGACACGAGCAGCCTGCCATGCTTGCTGTGCAGGTGGCATATTCTTGTAGTCACCTCTAAATAAAGCAATTATTGATGAACCGCGTGGCCGCTAGCAGCCGTGAGCCAGGCTATAATAGTCTGGTCTGCTAGGTGGAGTTGTGATGAGAAAGAAGTCCTGATGTGGAAAACGGCAGCCCCCATGGAGTCGGGGGGGGGGGTGGTCATCTGGCTTGTTGTGAGGCTCTGCTGGGGTGGCAGTCCAGGGCTAGAACCCGCCATGCCTCCTGGGCACCTCATGAGTGGCTGGGAACAGGGAGAGCAAGTAGCAGCTCTGCTCCATGTCTGAGTCTCTGGTTCAGCATACCTGGGCCAGATTGAAAAAAAAAACAAAACTGCTGCAGGGTGGGTGTCCATGATCTGGGCTGTGATAGTCTGGTCTGCTGGGTGGAGTTGTGACAAGAAAGAAGTCCGGATGTGGAAACGGCAGTTCTCTAATAAGGAATTTTTAAATTCATTTAAGCAAGAAATAGAGCACAATA
The DNA here is from genome assembly GCA_021461705.1 of Cryptotis parvus. Classification (NCBI taxonomy): domain Eukaryota; kingdom Metazoa; phylum Chordata; class Mammalia; order Eulipotyphla; family Soricidae; genus Cryptotis; species Cryptotis parvus. The sequence continues at coordinate 38,000 of JAJIBD010001446.1, read as the reverse complement.
AATGTTTACTGGGATATAGAGGCTTTTTAGTTTTAAAATATAAGATAACATCTCTTATCTGGTCTAAATTTTTTATGTGAGTATAATTTTTTATTTTGATCCTTATGAAGTTCTCTGTACCAAGGACAAATATCAGAGTATATCAAACATGTACCTGTCTTACAAGATTTTAATCTACCGCAATGCATATTTTATTGGTGTATGTATTTTTAGTTGAAAACAAAGGTAAAAACTACTTAATAAGAAATGTTAGAACTTCTCATTTAAAAAAATTAACTACTTACAAATTTCCAAGGGGAAAATCATGTTAACGTATTTGAAACACAGGGAAATTTTGACTATTTTTGGGTGGGTTTCAATCTCTGCAAGAGCATGTCATATTTAATTCAATATTTTGCTTGACAATTATTTTACATTTGAAAACATTGCAAGAACATGGTAGAAATTCACTCAATTTTAAAAAGTACATTGAGTATATATATATATATGTATATATATATCACTTGATCACTTGATCACTTGAACCCCATTATTCATCGATTTGCTCGAGTGGGACTAGTAACATTTCCATTGGATCCTATCACGCGCCAATGTAGCCCAATGGCATCTAGTTGATTCAGGAATATGAAGAGCCATATATTTGATTTAATATGCATGATAATAAAATGAAAAATTAAAATATTTTGAAATATATTTCATTACTAATGAAATATAATTAGTAATGAAATATATTTCATTACTAATGAAAACTCCTTATGTTCTTTATTTGAACCGTGTAAAAATGTATGCATTCATATATCTACACTATTTATAGAAATATAGCTTAAGTAAGTTAAAAACTAAAACATTGGGTTGTCTTTGAAGACATTTTCTGGTAACTAGCAGTGATACTAAAAATTGTATTAGGAATATATAGGGTCTTCAATTTACCACTTGTGTAATTATATTCACTATTAATGTCAAATAAATTAATGGAATAATAGGGTTTGCGGTTATATCACATGAGAATGTATTTATCAGTTTACCAAGTTAACCTAAAACCTGCATGGTATGCTTAGTGGAGTTCTCTACCTTACTATCAATAATATCATACCTTCAATAGAAAGTTGTTATATTTTATTATTACAGTGCTATTTGTGGTATTTTTGAGTCATGTATTCATAGCAGTGAAATGAGTAGTGAATGAGATATTTTTCAAAGGACAACAAATGTCATTTAAAATTTTTAAAAATCAAATATAAAATATAGGTTTTTTCTTTTTTTGCTTTTTGGGTCACATCCGGCGATGCTCAGGGGTTACTCCTGGCTCTGCACTCAGGAATTACTCTTGGCAGTGCTCACTGGACCATATGGGATGCTGAGGATTGAACCCAGGTCAGCTGCGTGCAAGGCAAATGCCCTACCCGCTGTGCTATCGCTCCAGCCCCCTAGATCATAGTTTTTAAAATTGAAAAGGCAGAGCTGGAGAGAGTACAGTGGTTAGGACACTTGCCATGACTCGATCCCCATTATTTATAAGGTACCCAGAACTAAGAGTGATTCCTGAACACAACACCAGGAGTAAGCCCTGAGCACTCCCAGGTGTATCCAGCACCCCCTCAAAAAAAGAACAACTACATAAAATAAGAGTAAAATGCCAAGTGAACCAAGTATTCTTAGAGGTGACTGAATGTCCACAAAGTAACATATTTCTTTAATTGAGGTGTGGACACTTCATAGTCAAAACTGTTTGACTTCCCAATGCAGTTACCATATCTAAGCATAATTAAAGGAGAAGTAGCCTTATTTGGCTGAACTGCAAAATACAAAATTGTGGTTTGCAGCATTCACAGTGATTTGACAACCTGTTTTGAAGCATAATAATTTTATTCATTTTTATCTACATCTTTTCTTCTTATTTTCCATAAGCAACTGTGACCTTATTAAGGAAGAATCAGCAATGTAAGTCACTCATTCAAAAATGAATTCACTGAGCACGCTATTTAAGCCAGGCACTGTGACCATTACTGAGAATTCATACTTGCTCTTGGGAATTTAACCAGAAGTGTTACTTATTATACTATGGAAGAGATGTGACTAAACATAGATAATATAAAATTGCAGACTATTCCTGACATGTTTGATAAGATTTTATATATATAAGTTCAACTTGTGGGCCAGAGAGAGTGGTATAGGTGTTAAAGCAATGGACTCCCTCAGAGTTGACCCAAGTTCATCCCTGGTATCACATATGGTCCCCTGAATAACATCAGGAGTAGTTCTGTAGCATGCTCTATCTCTCTTATCCTCTCTCTTATTCTCTCTCTCACACACACAATTTAGTATGTTCAGCTTGTGCGATCAAGGATGAGTAATGGTACTTAAGACGTCATGTTCTCTGTCTTGGGGAAATCAGGGTGGGAATTTGCATGACAGCAATAGCGTTCATACTTCATAAGTTCCTTTTCAAGTAATGGCATGCCCAACCATATTCACATATAAATTCCTAATTTGGGGATTTAATGGGATAAACTCCCGAATAATTTTATGTAGTGTTATTTGATAAGCATATCATTATTATTTCTTAATATTGAAGCTGAGTATTATTTTGGCTTCAGTGTGTGAGTAAAGAATATAGAGGAAATAAGGAAAGCAAATCATGCCTATTCTTTTTTCCTATCTTTTAATTGTTTATGTAGTCTCATAATGTTTTTGGAAAGATAGCATTGCTCTATGAAACTACATTCATATTAGGAAGTAAGATAACTTTATTTTGAGTAGTGAAAATGTGTCATGTCTATATTGACTTGTGGTTTCTATCATATACATTTTTATAGCAAAAAATGAAATTGCTCACAAAACACCACTTTCATGTTTGGTATAAGATTTAATAATAATTTAAAAGCTATAGATAACCTAAATTATTTCAGATACCTCATTATGTCTTCCTTGAAATTGTTCATTTCTGAAATGATAGACATAGATTTTCACTATTATAATATTAATAAATTTCAAGTGTGTTTTCTCCTCAACTAAAATTTGTTACTAGTATTTTAATTCTTTAAAGTAATTATGGCAAATTCGAATGGCCAAAAGGCATATGAAAAAGTGCTCTTCATCTTTAATCATCAGGGAGATGCAAATCAAAACAACAGTGAGATACCATCTCACCCCACAGAGACTGGCACACATCCAAAACAGCAAGAACAACCGGTGCTGGCGTGGATGTGGGGAAAAAGGGACTCTCATCCACTGCTGGTGGGAGTGCCGACTGGTCCAGCCCTTTTGGAAAACAATATGGGCATTCCTCCAAAAAGCTAGATATTGAGCTCCCATTTGATCCGGCAATAGCACTCCTGGGAATATACCCTAGAGACCGAAAAACACATAGCAGAAACACTATCTGTACTTCTTTATTCATCTCTGCGCTATTCACTATAGCTAGAATCTGGAAACAACCTAAATGCCCGAGAACAGAGAACTGGCTAAAGAAACTGTGGTTCATCTACACTATGGAATACTATGCAGCTGTCAGAAAAGATAAAATTATGAAATTTACCTGCAAATGGATGGACATGGAGTCTATCATGCTGAGTGAAATTAGTCAGAAGGAAAAGGACAGATATAGAATGACTGTATTCATTAATAGGATATAAATAGATACCAGTGTTTTACTAAATATGGGAAATGGTAATGGCAGATTAAAACTCACCACTGAATATACACAAAGAGACTTAAGTGATAAACTCTAAATATCTGCAGGGCTAGCCACAATTTTTAAAATAAGAGGGAGAGAGATGCAGAGACAGAGAGAGAGATAGAGAGAGAAAGAGAGGAAAATGGGGTACCTGCTATTAAGGCGGCCTGGGGGGGGGAGGGGAGGGGGTACATTGGTGGTGGAAATGGGGCACTGGTGGAGGGATGGGTGCTGGAATACTGTATTCCACGATCACGATCTCCGGATCATCTATCGTATCTATGTCTCAGGCCGGGGTGTGATGAGCCTCAACAAGAACCAATTATGAACACCTTTGTAATTGTATGTTTCACGGTGGTATAATAAAAAATTAAAAAAAAATAAAACTATGGTCTATTCACAGACTGAAAAAAAATAAAGTAATTATGGCTATTTTATTGAGTAAAGTGCATCTTACAGTTCATAGGTAATAAACTTTGTAGACACACTAGATACATCTTCAGTGAGCAATACAGTTAGCAGATGAGAAGTCATAATGTAACTCGGTTTATCGGCCTAACACCTTTGTTTTTTCTTCTAGCTCACATTGCAAATTATTTCCCCCTGCTCGTGACTTAAAAGTTTAAGAAGTGATTAAGCACAATGAAATTTAAAAAATTTATTAAGTCACCATGAGATATAAATTTACAAAGTTGTTCATGGTTGAGTTCAGTCAATGTTCCAACAACCATCCTTTCACCAGTGTACATTTCCTGCCGCCATTGTTCCGTGTTTCCTGTCTACCCTCTTTCCTACCTTGCTCAAGTCTCAAAGCCTGTCTCTGTGGTAGACACTTGTCCCCCTGCATCTCTCTCTCAAAAGGTATCATGCCTATCACTATGTCTCCCTTCAGCACTCAGTTTTTTGCTCAGGGTAAACATTTCCAACTTACATTATTATCATAGTGGTCCCTTCTCTGTCTTAACTGCCTTCCCATCCTCTTTGTGGCAAGCTTGCTATCATAGACCAATCTTCCTCGTCCTTATTTTTATGTCCCTGAGTATTATTCACACTCACTATGTTGCTGCTTTTCATGTCCTGTGAATGAGTGCAATCATTCTGTTTGTCCTCTTCCTCAGACTGATTTCATCAGCATGATGCTCTTCATGTCCATCCATTTATAAGCATATTTTGTGACTTCATTTTTCTAATAGCTGCATAGTGTTCTATTGTGTAGATGTACCATAGTTTATCAACTCATCTGTTCTTGGGCATTTTGGGTTGTTTCCAGATTCTGTCTATTGTGAATAGTGCTTCAATGAACATAAGGCTGCAGATGGCTTTTCTGTGTTGTGTTTTGGATCCACTTAGGTGAATCAACCAATCCCAGGTACAGTATTACTGAGTTGTTTGGAAGCTCAATATCTAATTTTTTGAAGAATGTTCATAATATTTTAAAAAGGCTGAACCAATTTTCATTGTCACCAGCAGTGAGAGTCCACTTCTCTCAGTACTAATGCCTATACTACTTGTTTTTTTTTTAACTGTGCCAGTATCCATGTGGTATGAAATAGTTCATCGATTTTTTCATTTGCATCTCTCTGGTAATTTTTTACGTAGAGCACTTTATCATGTGCCTTTTGTCCATTTTATTTCTTCTTTGAGGAAGTGTCTGCTCATCTCTTCTTCCCTGATAAGAAACTTTATAATGGATAATATATTTTCCCTTCTTGAATAGAAGAATTATTGTCTTCATATACATACATTTAGTATTTCTGGGAGTGGTTTGCAATTAAAATTGAGAAAAGGAACTTTAAATGTCCAGAACATAGAAGGATAAATAAATTATTGTGTTTAATTTTGAAATAAAGAAAATTCGTTGTCATCTAAAAATTATAGTCAATGCTACATCATGATTTGGGATTCTATTTTTGTCTATAAGAGCTGTTTCTGATGCTTTCCAGTCTTGAAAGGGATTCCCAATTGTAAGTGACAAGTAAATATATTATGCTCATGATGTGATGTATTTTTCCCAAGGATGTTGAAGACATTTTGGGAAAGAGGGTGGAATTTCTTGAAACAATTTGCCAATATGAAATACTGTACATATCAAATTGGTCCTACTACCATCTTTCCCAGACCATTTATCATAGCTCACAAATCAAGCCCACATTTTCTCTTTCTGAACGACTTAGCTAATAAAGAAGATGTGGTCTGGTCTTAAAATCTAAACTTGTCAATCAATCTTGGGAACAAAGAAGTAATGATTTTCATCTATTTATATTTTATTGTGATGAGGAGTAATACATATGGATTTACTGCTGATGTAATCTATAATTTTACCCATTGTAATTATACAACTTTTTATATTCAGTATGTAGATGTGTTTCAAGAAATTTATCAGAGAAAGAACAAAAATATCTGTAGGAATACATTTTAGAAAGCTGTCAGCTCTATCTTCTCTTTAGTTTTGGAGTAAGTATAATTTAAGAACACTTTTTAGCTTTCATCTGTGTAACATATTGTACCAATTTTCATCAAAAAATTACAATTTCTATAGGTGTGTGTCTCTCGATACCCTTAGAATTTCTGCTCTTTGACCCTGGGAGTAAATTGATCTTATGCACACCTGTCTTTCTAGGGAAAGTTGCAAACTTCATTTTTGAACTGAGCATCAAAGAGATATGATATTAGGCAGCATAAAGCCCAGGTAAAATTCTAAGAAGTCCGTTGACTTTCTTGAATTTTTGAAAAGTGAATTATATGATTTTCCCCAAAGTGGGCAATACTGCCCCCCCTGGGGAGGCACCGGAAAAATATGTTGCCTGTAAGTTAGGTAGTGTGGAGATGCTTTCTGTTTTTCTGGGGTTTTATTTTGTTTTGTTTTCTTTTATTTTTACTTAAAGATCTCATTTCCACGATGGATGCTAAGTGATTTTTTTTAGTTTTATTTTGTTTTCCTTTTTTCTGAAAAGGTGAAATAAGTCTGAGATCTCAGCTCCACATTGAAGTAGAAATTTAAGTAGTTCAAATGCTACAACTTATTTTTGATATTTTTAAAGGTTATATCACTTGTAAATAATGTAATGCAAAAACGTCTCCCTTCTTAGAACCATTTCAAAGTCAAATGTCCAGGAATTTGTGTTTTAATTACAGTTTTCAAAATTGTAAAAACTAATTAAAGAGTAAATCCATTCAGTTACTTCCTTTTCCTACCAGAACTTACAATGGGAAAAAAAAAACTAAACAAAACTATTTTTGATCACAAATTAATTGTTTTATTTCAAGATGGGACAATTCATTTTACAACTCTTACCATGCAAATTGCCCCTTCCCCATATCCTATGTGAAATAGGAAGAACTACCAAGAAATTGCAGTTTTCCATAAAATATTACCGTGAAACTTTTTAGTTAGAAATAAAGGGAAGAAAATTAGAAGACAAAAACAAAAAACAAAAGAAATGAAGAGAAGATACTTTTGACTGTCAAACAGCTTTGATCATTAATCAACTGAAATAATGTCATTCAGTAATAATAAATCTGGTGTCACTTTTTTTTACAATTTAATGACTATTTTAAGATTATCCTCCATTACCTGGTAAGATGAGTTGAAACAAAACTTACTTTTCTCCAATCCCTTCGAAAAATTATTAATCAACCAAATATAAAGGCTTTTCATTCTTAGATATTATCTTCTTAAACCTAAATATATATTTTACTTCTATGATTTTACACCTAAGTTTCATTTACTAGATTTATTGAGATGTTAACTGAAAAGGAAAAGGTATATTGTCCTGTATAAGAAGTAGATAGATATGATTACTGATGGGAATTTACTTCTTTACAGATAGAGGAAACATCTTAGAGCTTCTATTCAGCATTCAGACCATTCAGATATTAATTATGAGGTATAGGGCTGAGGTTTGTACCATTTTGAAGTGAGAAGAATTTTCATAAAGTATTTTAGGTGTTTGGAAGATATCAAACATCAGGATGATACTCATTTTTCTGTACTTCATCTCAATGATTTGATATCACACTGATGAAAATTGCAAATAAACATCTGTTCCCATTTGTGCAGAATTTTAAAGGCTTTTAATAGTTTTCTAGAAGTGCCAAGAATTGTTCTCTTATTTTTAGGAACTTACCCATCTTTCTCTGGCCACCAGAATCCTGGGTAATTGTTGTCCAAGAATCCTATTCTATAAAGTATAGTATGCTATTATAAATTTACAAGATAACCCAACTTATGAACTAAATATTCTAATGATAAATTCTTATATAATGTCACTACCATAGTTCATTATTCTCATTATAACAAGTTGATTAGATAAGAGAGATGGGTAGTTGTCACCTAATCTCAGCAGAGTTTGAAATCCTACATCTCAATAATGTAATGTTTTGATCCCAAAATGTCATCAGGAAAATAGCTTTTCAATTCCTAGGCCATACACTCAATGTTTAAAATACCATCTACAAAATATTTTGCTTTTTATAGAATTACATATCTTTATTCATTTTTATGTGAGAAGGTAGAAAGAGGGAAAATATGTGTTGAAGAGAGAACATGAGTTTCTCCAGAGTGGAAAAAGCAAGCAGGAAAAGCAAGTGAGATATCTGTTTAAAAGAGAACACACACACACACACACACACACACACACACACACACACACACTCACGCACGCACACCAAAAACAAAAAAAAACACAACACGAGCTTGAAGAGCAAGACCATACTTTGACTCTCAAGACCAAAATATTGATTCATCTAGGATGTCTGCTTTTATTGTTTCACATTTCCTTGAAATCTTAAAATAATATTGGAGACAGTGAAGTGCACTGAATTACAAAAATAAACAAATAAATGAATAGTCATTTATTTTCGTACAGACCAAATGTGGACTTATAATATGAAAGTTTTGTATACCCGAGAAAGATTGATTATTTAAGTCTTGGAACTTTTCATTGCAGAACATATTTCTTAAATATTAAAGTTGTTATATTAGTCCTTTGATTTTACTTTTATATTTAGTCCTTTTTAGATTCTGTGTTTCCAAAGCTAAAAATTCATTGCTTTAATTATTCAGTGATGACCTTTCATTCTGGTAAATATAATGATACCAATTATTCCAGCAGGTGAAAGAGCCACGGACAGAAATAAAATATAGCATGTCATTTTATACCAATTTCTTTAAAATGATATAATTCAATACCCAAATCTTAAAATCTGCTGTCTGCCAAAAGTTTTTAATATATTTATTTTTGTGAGGTTCAGACAAATGATATAATTTAATTATTATAGAATTTAAATGAAAAAAAATATATATGTAATGTGAAATTTTAAAGTTCATATTTTGTCTGTCCTCTCAAATTCTATTTTTAGATGTTTGATATCTCTATGCGTGCTTTTCTGGTATTTGAAGTCTAAGCCTGCCTTTGAAGAAATCAGAGTGCAAAATGATCATCCCATTGTCAGAGTTGAGCACACAATCTTGCACAAATTTGAAGGGCTTTGGGGGCCTAATTTAGAATTTTGTTATTTCATAATAACTTTGGAAAAGTGTATTGTTCCTTGTAAAATACCCACATGGTCTCCTTTGGAAAGGCTCCAGATTGTAACTGAACTAAAAAGTTGCCCCTGGTGCTTTATGTATTGTTTAATTGTTTGCTTTTGGTGGATGTTTTTCTTAAGAGCCTATTATTTAGGATAAGACCAAAAGTGTCATTTTAAGAACAACAGAAGCAGAGTTGTTTAATTCCATAGTTCTTTTTCATAGGTGTGTTAGTGAACACTGGATGCAGCTAATGAGCCTGCTGACAATTTTTTTTCTTCTAGCACTTCAAAAAGAGCAACAACAACAAATAAAATCCTGATTTTTTTCTTTTTCTCCAGTAAAAAGAGTGACAGAATTGACTGCCAAAGAGCTGTTAGTCTGTGTCACTGTGCCCAGGCTATAGAGCTGGAGAACTGTTTGTGTGTTTTGGCTGTATCCTGGTCTAAGAAGAGTTAGTCTTAGTGTATACTCTTTGGTGCATGTGGTGTTTATCAATCCCCAGAAGATGAGAACAACACAGTCAAGTGCACGTATTAGTAGGGCCAAGATGTGTTCATTGGGCTGTTGACCAGTCCTTTGCACACTTTGTGACTGCTGCAGAGGAACTTCTTAGTGTTTCCCCACCATGCATGGAATGACAAGAGAAGTTTTCTCAGATTCTCAGACCACTTTGACTAAATAAGGTCTGGGAAAAGTTTTTCATTCAATGGTTTTTATTCTGAATGTTCTTCCAGAGTAATTTTTTTCCTAAAGTGCCACTATCATATCACTCACAGATTTCTCAGTAGTTGGCTGCTGGAAAGAATTCAGTATTGTCTAGCAAGTCCTAGCCACAAAGAGCGAGCAAGAATTCAGACATCCTATTCTCAAGCAAGTCTTTGCAACTATGACCCAACCTCAGGCAGAAAAAAAAAAATCCAAGGCACTATACCTTGATACAATTTCTAGGTCTTAAATGATCTCATTAAATGCTGATGCTAGATATCATGTTGACATTCGAGGAAATATGATTATTGACAAAATGTAAACCTGTTATACACTATATCACTTCAAAGAAGAAAGGCCATTAGGCCATAATTACATCAGAAACAGTATACACATTTGGCTGGTTTATAAACTGTCACTTTCAGAAGTATGAAGACATATAAAAGTTTCCAAAGGTTCCATTATGACCCTATTTCCAACAGTATTCTTTGACAAACTAAATAAATTACTGCATGTATTGGACCTTTGAGGCTTGAGGCAAAGAATGGAAAAATTATTTACAAAAGCTTGAAAATATTTAATCACTAGAGGCAGGGGGCAACGGTGTTTTAATTAGCAGGTCCTCAGGCCATTGGCTGACTGGAGGCTTTCTCAAACAACCACACAAATGCACTGAATAGCTGTTTGCCAGCCTTAGGGTCAGGCCTGAGATGAAACAGATAAGATAATTGGCTCTAATGAAATCCAGAAGGCCTTGGCTTTCTTGTTTGAGCTTGGATTTGAAAAGTGCGTGTGGAAGTGAGCCTTAATTCAAACCAGAACTGAACTAGGCCCGTTTCTCAGTGACTTTGATATTGTTTGAAGTTCTAAAAGTGTTCGCCACACCACTAGCCTGCTGGGCTGGGCCTCCCTGGTACCCTTAATTACTAAGCTTTATTGCTGACTTTACTACACAGGAAAGGGGCCATTATATGTTCCATCAACATCAGCTCTTCTCAGATTGGAGGAAAGGGCAGGGTTAAAGGCCACTGTAGGAAGGCAAAACCTTCACTTTGAGGTAGTCAGATCATTTACCAGTGTTGAATTTCAACATTATGCACATACATTCCTTACAACACAGAAGCCCAATTTCCATTTTTTAAACAAGTCATTACTTTTCAAAACATTTTTGTTTGTCCCTTTTTTTTGCTTGAGAGAACATTTGTTTTTAAGGGCTGAAATGATTGCACCTGATAGGGAAAAAAAGTACAGTGCCTACCAATTAATCAACACACCAGAATGGTCCAGTTGGATTCTATAATAAGAAGGATGATTATTAATGCCCTTTTTGAAGTGGAAATGAGTGAAGAACCCCTGGAGTGTGAGAGTTGTCCTTACGCACTAAGGAATAGCGAACTCCGAGGAGATGCTTCATAATTAAATGGCAACTTATAGGGTGTCTCATAAAGAGGTCACACTAAAGGTCTCCCAATATAATTTGAAGCCAAGAAACAAAAATGAGAAACTCTCCCTCTTGAGGGCTGGTTTAGTGTCATCAAAAATATGTTCTTCCCAAGCTTGCTGCTATGTCTCCTTGTCCAATTGGTAAAGATGGATTTTACATCTTAATGAATTAATAATTATTGAACTCTGGTCATGCTATGTAAGCAAGGGACATGGCGTCTGGACCGATTTCCTGCCCAATTTATCACCTTATAGGTAAGAAAGCCAGGAGTGATACCATCTGACTAGGCTCTTTATGAAATGAGAAACTAATTATTTTTGCATTATTTAAGTAAACTTGACATTAATGCCTTTCAATTTCACGCACGATCCTAGTGACCGTTCATCCAGCGCTCCTCTCAATATTCTTATGCAGACAGGACAAGAAGCTAACTCACAACAAAGATGAGGAATTGGAACTCAAATCACCAGACTGAGGACCATTTATGACCAGTAGTGAACAGACAAAATTAATCTTCCACTTCCTAACCTCCCCTAGGAAAAATTAAGGAAGTTCTCCTTATTTCAAACTGCAGAACTCACAGATTTTTGCCATTGAAGACCATGATTTCAGCTTAGAGAGAAGAAAAAATAGATTAAAATGCTCTGATAATTAAAACAAAATAGGTATTTGTGGGGAAGGGTGAAAATACAAATATCTGTATTTAATTACACACAATTTTGGACTTTTTTGTTTAACCCCAGTGTGATGGGGATATGCCTTTGGGAAGTAAGTAATTAGGGTTATATGAGGTCATGAGGTGGAGCCCTCTTTTAATGGAATTAGAGTCCTTATGAGATACCAAATAGTATGTTTCTCTCTTGATTGGTTTCTCCGTCTTTGTTTCTCTTTCTGCCTATCTCTCTCTCCTACCCCCATTCTTACTCTTTTTCCTACATGTATATACCTGGAAAATGCCATGTAAGCATTTAGGGGGAGGTAATGGGCATATTCTAGAAGACTACACAAAAATATTCACAATGGATCATGCTAATGCCTGTTTGGATTGCCAGGCTCTATCACTGTGAAAATATTCATTTCTGTTAAGTCATACACACAGTCTTTGATTTTTCTCATTAATGTAAAACACAATATACAGATCTTTGGAAGACCAGACAACCAAATAATGGCTTCAAATATGAAATGCCAATGAACATATTTTCCAAAGTACACCATGCTAAACACCAGATAGCAGAGAGAGTAGTTAAAATATTTCTCAAAAACAATATTCTGTTCTTGAAAAATAGCCTTTTATTGATAATTTTCAAATGAACTAAGAACTACAACAGTAAAAAGATTTTCCTAATCTGTATATTTCCACTAGTTATATAAATATGGAATACCCAAGTCCTGCCAAGTTACTGAAAAAAAATCAGACTTTAGATTGTTACAGAAAGTGGTTTCAGGGTTTTGATGTTTAGAAGTAAAACAGCTTAGTGGGCAGTTCTACAAATCTCATTAGCAACTACATAAAATAGGAAGTGATGATAATAAAAACAATATATAATGTATATAATAATTAAACATACCAACTCTTAAGATTTTTCATAAGTAACAAATTAGTAAAATCTAATATATAGATCATTTTATAATGTATTGTCACATTTGTGCGACATTTGTTATACAGATTATCTTATTTTCTTGCTAATTGTATCAAGTGATTCTTATGAAACATAGAGACATTAACATAAAGAAAGAAAGAAAAGAAACAGAATAAGCAAAGAAAAGGTCAAAGAGGCTCGGTATCCCTTGATATCACTATTAAATCATTCAGTGAATTTTCTTAGTGTAAAATTACTGCCATTCAAAATTATAGCAAATTGGTAATGTTTACAGTCACTGTGTATATTTTATTTCAACTTAAATATGTGCACATATTTCCGAAACTTACTAGATCATGTATGACAATATGAAAGCATGATTTTTTTTCTTCTTTCCATTAGCATCTAATTACAGTATGAAAAAAATATCGGTTTAATGGGTAAATCTATTTGTGGACTTTTCAAGTTTTTTGAATACTTAGCTGGTATTGATAAGTATGTTTTGCTGAAAAATGAAAGGGAAATTAGTTTGTTGATCTTTATGTCCAGGAAGGGAGAGATTCAGTTAAGTGAGTACCCTTCACACTAAGAACACATACCCTAAAATAAGACAGTAAATGTTAAATGTGTGGTATATATTTCTGATTTGAAAACAAAGTAGCTTGGAAGCATAAACAATGGGTGACATGGAATATCAATGGAATATCAATATTATTTTGTTTACAAAGATAATATTTACAGGTACAGGGATGTTCTCAAATTTTATTAAAAGTTAAAGTTATTAAAATTAATTTCAATGTTACTATATATCAGCGTGATAAATTAGCAAAGTTTTAGTCCGTTTTCTTAAAACATTCAGTTACCGCATGTATGAACAGACTTTAGGAAGACCACGTAGGTGAATTATGTGAGGTGGAAAAAAGTTTAAATAAACTACAAATGACCAATTCAAAGTATATTTATATCAAGATGTTTAGAAGTTGTAGAGGAACTATATGACACTTGTTAGATTATGAAAAGTCAAAGTACAGTTTTCTTGAATAATAAAAAAAGTATACAGCCGATTTTTAACTAAACTGACCTTGATTTTGATATCCAGAGTATAAGATGTCCTTGAAAATCATATATTTGTCTAGAAGACAATGTTCCATGTGATGGCACTTGTATTTTTGTTCTCAAAGAGTCAGAGTGTGCACTCTTTACAAATGTCAATGGGTGACTGGAGCAGTAATCAGCAGGAAAAGTGCTGACCTTGCACAAGTCTGACCCAATGCCTCGTATCATATATAGTGTCCCGACACCACCAGGAGAGATTCCTGAATGCAAAGCCAGTGGTATCCCCTGAGAATCATTGGATGTGACTCCATAATTAAACATAAATATATATATGAATTAAACATATATATGAATTAAACATATATATATGCATATATTTGTATATTGTATATACAGAAATAATAGCTGAGTGATATGTATATACAATATACACTAATAATAGCTGAAAAATGAATTTTTTCTTTAGGAAAAACCTTACAGACTAGTTCTTTCATGAACCATCAGTAGGTTTCTTCTGGGACCAACATGGTGGAAGACATGTGTGTTTCCAAAACCCCAAATCTCTTTGCATATTGTAATATTTCTTTTGTCTTCAGGCTGCTTTATAAATTGAACAAGGTACTTGTCAAGATCACACAGGAAATTAAACATCAGGAATAGAACAAAGTTTGGAAGTTTCCTCATCATTGATAAAAATGTGAAACTGCATTTCCAAGACAAACAGGAAAGTATTTAGAAATAGGACATGAAAAGCAGTTCTTGTGATGTTGGTGATATAGTTTGCCCATAGTGAGTGAATTATTTTTGTTCACAACAAGGGGATTCACCAGAAGGATCTAGGCTACAATATCTACCCCCTTTTTCTGGTACTTCTATTTATTATTATTAGCACTTACCATACCTTCGACTTTTAATGAAGTGGCACTTTTAGTTTTCCAAGAATATGCATAAAAGATTAACACCTGAACAGATAGGATGTGATTTTTCTGAAATGGCAATCTAATTATTTATATAACATTCTTAAGTCCCATTAATGTTAAATGTCTATAATTGGTTCTGTATTTTACGTACATTTATGAAAGTAAAAAATGTTCTTTATTTTATGAAAACATTAGTTCGGTTGGATTTCTTGGTATACTGAGTTTTGGCCTTTATTATAACATAGTACCAGCAATGACTTCTTATTTTTTGAAAATCAAGTACATGCCTGTGAAGGGAATACCATAGAAACTGGAGCTTATGAAAACTTGTTCCCAGATAAAGTTCTTATAACATGAATGTCAAGGTATGCAGAAAAAAAAATTAAATAAACCAGTTCTGCCTTAACTCCTGAACAGTGTCTTAATTCAGAATCTTGATCTTAAGGCATTTTTCATGAGTATGGATGTGTGTAAGCTTCATTATGAGTAATAGACCTACTGCGGGCTCAGCTCTGAGGTTTCTACTATTGCAAAAAGCACAGAAGTTTCCAGAGTCAGCCTAGAAAACTTTATCATCTTGTTTGGGAACGAAAATTACTACAAGACAATAAAGAAATGAACATAGCATGAATTGTAGGCCATGCTGTAGGAGACAGGGAAAGGGATATGTATATGCCCAGAGAAATAAAATTTTACACCACAGAGGCATGCTATATTTCTTTCTCATGGGCTGACCCTGGTCATTGGCTCACAGTTTTGGAAAATTACATGAGTCTCTTTGAGAAAAATAACAGAAAGGAAAAGAAACAGTTTTAAGTTACATGGCTTTGCAAAGGGACCAGATGAGTGAGCAACTAAAAATTATTCATTAACTTTATGGGAAAATTAAGCTTCATTATGCCTTTGTTCATTTAACTCCTACTTACTTTGCCATTATTTGGAATTAAACCCTATACTCTTTAATATGTAATGATCCTTAGCTAAACTTTGTGGCTCTGCTTAGCTAATGATGGTGAATAGAGGAATTATACAAGGTAAGGAGGGTTTCTTTTTTTTCCGATTTTATTTTATTTTATTATTCCCCCCCCCCAATATTGTTACACCATTTTAGACATACAATTGAAAGATGCTCATGTAGAGTTTTGGTTCTACATTGTACCAATACCCATCCCTCCACCCAAACCCATCTCCCATCACCAATGTCCCCACCTCCCTCCCCCTCCCACACCTCAACTACTTGGCGGGTTCTGTATGTCATTTCTCTCCTCTTTATCTCTCCCTCCCGCCAAACTTTCCTGCTCTTCCTGGAATTCAATGCATTAAAAGACATTACTGTTTCCACTATTTTAATGGACCGAGCAGCCGCTTGCGGCTGCGTACTGGGCTCGAACCGGTTTGCTATGTTGATCTGGTCGTGAGGCAGTTTCCCAGCGTCCGGACTGCGAAAATGGTGGCTAGTGTGATGGGCAAGTCTCATTTGGCTGCTTCCAGGACCCCCCAGAGGCGACGGGCCCACTCCCAAAACCCGTCTGCCCTCCTGGGGGTCCCTCTTCAGCTGGGCCCAGGGCAAGCCGAGCTCCAGCCTCCCCAGCCGCTTCATGTTATGGCCGATGGCCCCGGGCAGGAAATGGGTAAGGAGGGTTTCTTAAGGAGACTTTTTGGTAGAGGATGGTCTCAATATAAAAATAAACTAGGATATATTTTCATCTTAGGGCACATGCTAAGAGGTGATCTCCTTATCTTTATCATGTCCTCTTCTTTCTCTGGTGTACAGTCAGGTAGTTTTAAAAATAATAAGCAGAATGGCATCAAAGAATAATAATAAAGTCATTTCAAACAAAGCAAAACAAAGTGAGATGGGAGAGCTCACAATGGACTGCATGCTCCTTTCTCTTAGTTTTGGTGTGAAGAGTGCACCTGTTTGTGAACATGCTCTGGATCTGGACAGAGGCCAGTCCCTGAGCTCTTTGGCCCCTGCTTTCCTCCTAAGGGGTAGAGTTGCCTTAATGCAGTTCACGTGTAGGGTATTTCATCTTAAGCAGAGTGATTTATGTTAATGAAATGAAACAGAGAAAATACCCTTGACATCCTACTCGCCTTTAAAAAATATTAAATAAATATGTCCAGGACTTTCATATGATTGTATTTATTAAAACAAATGGAAGACTCAAGACATTCCAGAGTGAATTTGTAGGTGACCCTGAGAAGGGTTAAGTCCATTAGTAAAAAAAAAAAAATTGGTTTGGGGTTCTTTACCAATTCAAAAGTTCTAGACAATCAGTAAGATGAGACAATAAACATCAACTGTAAGTGATTTATTATTTGATTTAGAATATTGTTTTGTCTGGCTTCTGAATATATGATAACAAAATTATGGTTTGCAAACTATATTTGAAGTGTCCTTATAAAATTGAACCTATGCCTCTTTACTTTATATATAAGCCGTATTTACCTTCAAAGTGACCATGAATTTATTATTACATAACATTATACTGTGAACATATTATATTAATAGTTTAACTTCTATATTTATCATTAATATAAACTAATATTTTAGTAGAAGAAATAGGTCAACAGACTTTTTGATTTTATATTTCATTAGTGTACATTGTCAATATACAAAAAAAGAGATTCAATTAGTAAAATGAGTAGAGTTGGCAAAAGTTAATTTGAAATTTTTTCAGAAATTATATATCTAAAAATTGGGTAAACACATAGTTCATATGTTTTATTATCTTAACTGATGTTTGAATTATAATTTACCTAGCTGATTATGAAATTTGAAAATATAAAAACTAATCAAGGAATTGATTTGCTTTTCTTGAAGCAAATTGACAGTCTTGATTTCCTGTGAATACTTATAATAGAAACTTATTTTGTAGGAGTTATTTAAAGCCAAAATTACAAAGCAAATAGAATAAAATTTGTATTAAAAATCTTTATTGGCGGCCAGACTGATAGCACAGAAGGGAGGGCGTTTGCTTTGCATGTTGCTGACCTGGGTTTGATCCCCAACATCCCATATGGTCCTCCAAGCACCACCAGGAGTATTTCCTGAGTGCAGAGTCAGGAGTAACCCCTCAGCATCACCGGGTGTGACCCAAAAAGCAAATATATATAAAAAAATAAAATAAATATATATTTGGTCATTGCCATGGGACTATTTCACCAAATACATACATATTTGGTAATGAAATATAATTCTGGATATTGAGACAGGAAATATTTTGACAACTACCTTCTCCAATGTGTGTGGCAAGAAAATAATTGAAAGTAAATTTATATATATGGTATGCTGAACCAGAGACTTTATCTCTGGTATGCTGAACCAGAGATTTACAGATATGGGGCAGAGCTGCTACTTGCTCTCCCTGTGCCCAGCCACTCATGAGGCGCCCGGGAGGGATGGCGGGTTCTAGCCCTGGCCTACCCAACGGTCACACACAAACCCGATGACCCTCACACTCCATCAGGCTGCCATTTTCCCATCCGGACTTCCTGAGTCGACTCCACACGCAGCCTTCACCCAGTCTTCGGTTCCACCCAGTTTTTCTCAATCTGGCAGGTGTGCTGTCCAGAGACTTACGACGGGCGAGCTGCTACTGCTCTCCCGTGCCCAGCCACTCCGGGCCGGGGGGGGGGGTTAGCCCTGGCCTGCCACCCCAGCAGAGCCTCACAACAAGCCAGATGACTGCCCCCTACTCCATCGGGCCGCCATTTTCCACATCTGGACTTCCCTCTCGTCAGAACTCCACCCAGTGACAGCCTATCACAGCCTATCTCGCGGCCACTTGCGGCCATGCGATTCATCTATAAATGCTATATTTAGAGGTGACTACAAGGGTATGCCACCTGCATGGCAAGCCTGGCAAGCTGCCCTGTTTTATTTGATATGACAAATACCAGTAACAATTATATTAGTTCATTCCCATGACCTAATATAATGGTTTTAGGGTCTTTATGTTCCTGGAGCAAATAGATGCCCTTGGGCTCTACTAGCATGAGACAGGACATATGGAGATATTTTGGTGCCCGCTCTAGCAAATAGATGATCAACGGGAGGATAGTGATAGTGATAGAAATTTTATATATCCATTTTCTAAAAAATTTCTAGCTGCATCTGCCAGTTGATGTTATATATCATATATTAGTAACTATACAATAACAAATGTCAGATGCAGCTATAAATTTTATATATAATTTTTATATATCACATATTAGTAACACCTGCTCCTCGAGGTGTTGCAGGTATGGCTGTGGTGCCCGGCTGCATCGACAGGTGGCAGACAGGAGATAGGCTTGTCTATACCCAGGACTCTGCCCTGTGGGCCCTGGGTGGTTGATGGTCTGACATAGAAAATGACTGCCCCCCCCCCATGAACCCAGAGCAACGGTAAAGCCTGGCAAGCTAGCTGTGGTGTGTTCAACATGCCAAAAATAGTAAAAATAATGGACCTTATTCTCAATGAGTGGAGACATTACTGGTGCCTGCTCGAGCAAATTGATGAACAACGGGAAGACAAGTGACAAGTGTCAAGCGACATGTTAGTAACTGAAAATAATATTTTAATTTTGACAAAGGTAAAAGTGATGTATTTGTGGGACTTATGATATGATGGTGATTATCTGATTATGTCATTTAATTGTCAATAATGAGGTTATTGTATTTTATAGCTAAGAAAATAAGTTTTATGAGATACCAGCAATATCAATTAGACAGAAAAGGAAATAAATGTCAGTTGGTGGGTAAATAAGTGGATGAGGGACGAATTACAGGAAAGAAGCAAAGAGGAAATAGGGATTGTATATAAGTTTGAGTATTCACTTATACAAGGAAAAATACAAAACTCTAATAAAGAACTAATCAAATCAGATTAAATGTTGGTTTTGGCATATACCACTGGTGTCTCATACTTGAATATGATTTAACACAAATTACAGCAGTGGTATTGATATGTTAAACTAAACATGCTCATGACTAAGAAGCCTCTATTGTACTAAAAGAGTAAATGCCATAATTTTCTTCTTTTTGCTTTGAGTCACATTCTGTGATACTGAGTGTTGACTCCTGGCTCTGTGGTCAGGAATCACTCCTGGTGGGCTCAAGGACCATATGTAGTGCTGGGAATTGAACCTGGGTCAGCTAGGCTCAAAGAAAGTGCCCTATCTGCTCTACAATTGCTCTAGCCCCAAATGCAAAATTTTGCATCACTGCTATAACTTGTTAAAATGGGACTTTATCATATAGTCATTAACATTATAATTTATGGTCTGTATACTTTATCAGTGTGCCTAACATCCCCAAGTAGATACCATGGGCAATGTCTGTACAAATTAGTCAGTTCTTGTGGTTATTACATATTTTGAATATCACTAAGGTTTAAAATAATGCTTTTATAACGTAATGGGAAAATTTATACAAGTGGTTGCTCAAGTGATTGGTGCCAGATTTCAGGAGGAGAAGGAATTAGCTAGAAGGGATTCTTTAATCTCACCACACTCCGCTCTCTCAAGACCAAATATGAAACCAGAGAAATAAAAGCACTATTCCATCCCACAGCCAGTGAATGGCAGAACCTGGTTTTAAACACAGATAATCTGACTTTGTTGAGCCCAGGACTTTGTAAAGTAGATTACATACAGCAACTTATTCTAAATATGCATCCCCAAAGATCTATCTTGCCTCAATATTGTGTGATTATAGAGGGGAGAATGGAAAGCCTGACGAATTGATTCCTGGCTGTTGTCTATGAACCTGACATAAACGCACATTTTCTCTAGTTAGAGAAACTATTTGCAATAGTTCTTTTTGGCTTGGCTTATTGTCAACAGCATTAGTTTACTCATCGTTGTTGTTGAGTGCACTCCTTGTGCTTTACATTTCTCCATAAGCATTGCTTCCTGCTTTCCTTCTGCAGATATTATTCATTTCATCACACCCACCATGTTTAGAAATGGCGGCCATGCTTAACATGAGCACTCCTTTTGGCTGTCTGTGGTTTCACCACTTCTTAATATGTTAAATTTAATTAAGCTGTGGTTGCTAGCCCCTTGATTTTTTTGCTTGCCATTCTGTCAACTAGTATTTCCCTGTGTAGGTCAGAGACGCTGGGGAAAAGAGAGGAAGAGAGTGGATCCTTTGGCAAATCTAGGTCAGGATGTCTAACCAAACAGTAGCTGAATCTTCTGCTGGCTCGGCCTCTCTTTTCCAGTCTCTGTTGTACCCAGAGACCTTTACAAATAGAAACAGTCCTTCTTTCACTCCTGTACACTTTTCTCTTCCTGAACTTCATGCAGAGAAACATGAGGGGCAAAAATAATTATAAGCATTACAGTCTTTCACTCTAATGACCTTGACTCTGATCAGGGTAAATGTCTAATTATAGAGAATTCAGCACAGACCACATTAGCAGAACTGATGTTTGCTTTGCACACAGACCAACATCTGTTGTACTTTGGAGTGGAGTTTTTGGTTAGGGAGCTAAATCCTGCTGTTCTCTTAAAAAAATGCACTTTTGAAAAGAAGCTACTCTTAAAATATTTGGCTCTGAGAGGTAGTGCATCATAACTTCATTATGCAGCCCCTGAGAAACCATAAGTATCTGGTTAGATTTTAATTTAACCACAAAACTAACCCTAAAAATCAAAATTCATTACTCGAATGAACCCTAGAAATACAAATACATTTTTTTCTGTTTTTGTCATTATCATGAGTGGGTTTCCACATTTCTCATGTAAATGCCATAGAAATGACCTCTAAAAGGTGTCAAGATCACTGGTTTAAAAATCAACTCCTAATTTTTTAAACTGAAGTTAAAGTGGGTAAAAGAAGTCTGTTTTCTACAATTGTACTAACTTCTTCCCTTTATTTCAGTTAGTTAGCTTTTGACATAAATAGCAGGAAACAGAGTGGCCTGAGCATTTTTTCTTTGGCAATAATACACAGTAATTTATTTTCTATTAATATTTTTAGCGACCGTGTGCAGTAAAATTAAGTGTAATATCAGTGCAGGCACAGGTTTTCTGTTTGGAGAATCATTTTCTAGTGTGCCACAATATTATAGAACAGCTTAATTAGTCACGACATATAAGAACTTGAGCCCACCAACCTACTGCCAAGCCTCTAACTTTATCTCACCCAAGTCCCTTTCTGTGTGTATGACATTGAACAAATCCTGGAAGCCATCTGTACCACCTCTGAAAATGGGGGAAATCATGAGATAAGCTTTCCAGGGTTATGTGTGCAAATGCATTTAGAAGAAGTTCAGCACATATCAAGGGCAACTCTACTGAAGTGTTAATCCCCTCTAACTAAAATATATACCTAAAGAAAAATGTAGATGGTCTTCCTATCACACCTTTTGCTTATATATTCTAATTTTCAGTGCTGAACATTATCATGCATTAGCTGCCCAATCAAGTGCTTCACCTATATGTAAGAATTTTGATTCTATTTTATCACCTAGCCAAATACAGATGCTCTATTTTCTTTCTTAATGGTTCTTGGAAAATTGCTATTTATTTTAAGAAATAATACAATTAACAAGATACTTGATATCCAACCTTTTTTGGTGGAAGACCGGGCATTGATTGGACACTGCTGCTGGATCTGTGCTCAGGGATCATTCTTGACCGTACATAGGGACCATATGTAGTATTAAAGTTGAACCTCCGTCAGCTGAGTGCAAGGAAAGTAAGTGCCTTAATCTTTATAATATTATTTGGTCCCTAATTCACAACTTTTAATACAAATTATCACAAAAACTGTTCTGAAATTATTCTTAGATATTTTATAGCATAACATATTCCAGAGGTTCTAATTACATAAGGGAACCCCAACTCTTACTCACATAAAATGCAAACTTTCCTATAAATAAACTGTCATAGAACAGCCTGAGGGTCTGAAGATTCAAATAAAACTGCAGGAATTTGACAAGATCCAACACTCGTTCATGATAAAAACCCTCCATAAAATGAGAATTGAAGGAACCTTTCTCAATATAGTCAAAGCCATCTACCAAAAGCCCACAGTGAGTATAATTCTCAATGGAGAAAAACTGAAAGCCTTCCCCTAAGATTGGGGATAAAACAAGGTTGCCACTCTCACCACTTCTATTCAATATAGTACTGAAAGTTCTTGCCATAGCAATCATAGAAGGAAAAGTCATTAAGGGCATCCAGATAGGCAAGAAAGAAGTCAAGCTATCACTGTTTGCAGATGACATGATATTATACCTAGAGAGGACGCTAGACTCTCTACCAAAAAATTTCCTAGAAACAATAGATACCTTATAATAGAGTGTCAGGGTACAAAATCAATAACCAAGTCAGTGGCTTTCCTATATATAAATAATGAAAGAGATGAAAGGAATATAAAGAAAACAATCCCATTCACAATTGTGCCACAAGAAATCAAATACCTAGGAATCAGCTTAACAGAGTATAAAGAACCTGTACAAAGAAAACTATAAAACCCTGCTTCAAGAAATAAAAGTGGACACAAGGAAATGGAAACACATTCTCTGCTCATGGATTGGGAGAATCAACATTGTCAAAATGGTAATACTCAATAGAGCTTTATATAGATTCAATGCAGTCCCTATAAGAATACTCATGACATTCTTCAAAGAAATTTACCAAACACTCCTGAAATTTTTATGGAATTATAAATGCGCATGGGTAGCTAAAGCAATCCTTGGGAAAAAAGAAGATGGGAGGCATAATATTCCTATCATACTATGGATATTGTGATACCAATATCCAAGGTCAGGCAAAACATGGATCAAGATGTCTTGTCAAAGGTGGAATCCACCACAAACATTTGGGAGTCAGAGTTTAGGTAAGACAGAGAAGGGAACAATAATAATTGTTCTAATAATTGTGTGCTAATAATTGCAGACCATGATAATACCAGACTTGAAATTTTGGTAGAGAACCTCGGATTCTCTAAGTATTGAATACAGGCATTGAATATAGGCAAAAAGATACACATGATAACCTCTAAATGTATGTATTGCAATACACAATGTGTAAGAGAAGGAAGAGAGAAAGAAAGAGAGATAGATATAGAAAGAGAGAAAAGAGATAAAGAACCTAATAGAGGCAGGCTAGGGGAGGGGGGAGGGAATCACGGACATTGGTGGTGGGAAATGGGCACTGGTGTAGGGATGTGTGCTGGAACACTGTATGATCAAAACCCAAACATGAACATCTTTGTAATTGTATACCTCACAGTGGTATAATAAAATATTAAAAATAATAAAAAATTAAAAATGTAAGGAACAATCTATGAAACAAGTAACATAATTAAGGATAATCTATAATTGTGATGATTTAATTATAGTTTGCATAAGAAAATTTTCTATTTATTTCTAAATTTAGAAAAGTTTTATGTACTTTGTAGTATGAACTTTATTTCCAGCATGAGAAATGCCTATCTCATTAATAAAAACACTTGTTCCTGAATTTAAAAAAATAAATAAAGGGCATTGAATATTCCTAGAAAAGATGAAAAAAAGACTGCTGGAAAAGTTTGTAATTATTCTGCATGATTCAAAATGGTTAAAACTGAGGCAATAGTTCACAGGTCTGGAGTGTATGGAGACCATGCAGAGACATGAGAGAGTATGAGAGAGTAATCTCTGAATGTAATCCCCTGTCATCACACGGTAGCAAACAAATGCATCTTAGAAGAAAACATGGAGGGAAGTCATGGAGGTGGTCTTGTTGTTGGAACATTGAGTGACTAAAAAACTATATGATGAACAACTTTGTAACCATGGTTTAAAAAAAATACAAAAAAAAAAAAACATGAAATGCAGACACAAAAAATCATCATTTCTTGGAGTGAGAGTGGTTATACAGAGGGTAAGCTGTTTGCCTTGAGCAAAGCTCACCCAGATTTAATCCCCAGCACCCCATATTGTCACTAAGCCTCCCTCAAGAGTGATCTCTGATTGCAGAGCCATGGATATTCCTGGTTACAGTCTATGTGGCAAACACACCAACAACCCCAAAAAATTATCACCTCGAATACTGACATAATGCAATGTGATTATAGGATGGCTTTCACAATTAAATCATCTAAATCAATCATTAAAAATTCTGGAATCTAGTAGTACAGTTATAATTCTATGAAATTCTATTGGTTCTCGTTGCACAAACTGATTGCAGAAAATTTTGTTGTTCAATGTCATTTTGGTAGTACAAATTCATTTATTTTGCTAAAAAATAAAATAGTAGTAAAATATATAGAGTTTTAATAGAAACATATACTTAAAATTGGATATAAATGATACTACCTTCCAGAGTTTGGGGTGATTAAATTTAATCACCCCAAACTCTGGAAGGTAGTATCATTTATATCCAATTTAATTACATAGAAAATAATAAAAACATTCTCTGCTTATTAATAACTGTTGTATAAGATGATTGTATTTTTAACCTATAAGTAATACTGATAAATATTTTACTATACATATAAAAGTATATTTGTTAATTAAAAACATAGAATAGGACCAGGGAGATCGTACAGCAGTCAAGGAACTTGCATTGCATACAGTTCAGTGGGTTCAATCTCTGGCACACCATTTGGTCCCCTAAGCCCCACCAGGAGTGATTCCCGAGTGCAGTGCCCAAAGAAAGCTCTGAGAACATCCAGGTGTGACTCATAAAAAAAAAGATAAAATACAACATATAGAACATTAAAATTATAAAGTTAAAAATATCATTTGACTCTTGCATAGCTATTATATGTTATATTTTCATTGCCTTTTGATGCATTTTGATTCCTGCATTTGAAAGTTATTATGTTTATCTGGAAAGATCAAGTGACAGAACTTGTACAAGCCCTGTGTATACAAGGCCCCAGCTTGACTCTCTATCACCATTGTGTCCTCAGACCAATTCTGGGTGTTTCCCCTCTACGATCACTGGTATCACTTCACTTGTCTTCCTGTTGTTCATCGATTTGCTCGAGTGGGCACCAGTAACATCTTCATACATCCTGTCACATGCTAGTGTAGCCCATGGGCAACTGCTTGCTCCAGGAACATAAAGAGTCTCAAACCATTCCATCAGGTCATGGGAATGAGGTCTGTAGTTGTTACTGGTTTTTGGCATATCAAATATGACTTGGGTACCTTGCCAGGCTCTGCCCGGCTGGTGGGATACTAGGATAACCCCTCTAGGATAGCAAAACAAATGCAATCAAGTAAATATAAGCATTTTGATGTCACAAATTATTATTTAATAGATAGTTAAGCACAAATTATGAATATAAACCCTTATACTAAGAGTAAAATGTAAACATTTTAAGAAGTGTTTAGTATTGATCGGTTCTCTATTGTTTGGTTTAAAAGGTTATTTCAGTTTCACATTACCATAAATGTAGGAGGAGACTTAAGTTGGCCCCCATTTAAGTCTGATTTCATTAGCAAAATAATTCTGATTTTGAAATTTAACTTTTATCATGGGAGGGCACATCTAGCTGTGTTCAGGGCTTACTACTGTCTCTGTACTCAGGCATCATTCCTGGATGCTCAGAGGAACATGTGGGGTGCTAGGGATCAAATCCAGATTAGCCTGTGCAAGGCAAACATCCTACCTGGTTATACTATCTCTCCAACCCCTATTAAAATTTTTAATTTCACAGTGCCATGAATCGAAACACAGCATACATTTTACACTGATCTTTACCTCCAGATCTAGCGAAATAGGAAATAATACTGGGGACTAGATTGTCAGTTAACAGATGTATGTGTTTGTGTATATATACAGTGATTTTTAATTTTATTTTATTCAGTCAAATTAAAAAAATTAATTCAGTTTTAGAGTTACCAATGACTTTAGAGTTACCAATGATTTCAGCATACACTGTTTTAACACTAATGGTTTCAGCATACAATGTTTTAACACTAATCCTCCTTATCAAAGTCATGTTCCCTCTGCCAGTGCAACCCCACATACACACTTGCCTCCAAAATTAGTTTATTGATACAAACTGCTCTATTAAGTTTCAAAATAGATCCTGAAAATTCATAAGTCTAGCAGTAGTAGCAATTTGAATTGGTTCTACTCAATACAACCATTACTGACTAAAATAATATTTTAACTATTGAGTGGGAAATGGTATTTTTTATTAATTTAATTTCTCTGATTGCTGATAAGGTAATTTTTCAAACATCTAGTGACAATTTATATAAATTATTCTATTATGATTTTATTTTTCTTTCTCTTCTTACTTTCATTGCTATTATTTATATTACAACATATAGTAGTTCACAAAATGATATGAAAATATACAAATAGGGGTCAAAGCAATAGCACAGTGGGTAGGCCATTTGCCTTGCACACAGTCGACCCGTGTTCGATCCCCAGCATGCCATATGGTCCCCCACCACCTTTAGGGGTAATTCCTGAGTGAAGAACCAGGAACCCCTGAGCATCTCCAGGTGTGACCTAAAATGCAATACACACAAATAAATGCATTTCATAAATTATACAAAATACATTTTACAGAAATATAATTTAGAGTTATATATACTTATGTTATTACAATTGTTATTTTAATTTTTGATGAATTGTTCAAAGCTATTATCATATCCTGTTAAGTTACTTTTCTTCTCTTTCATTTATAATGCCTCTGTATTTCTTTCTTCTTTCTTTAAATTTATTTTTATTTGTTACAGACATTAAGTATACCAACTCCAATCCCACTACTATTATACCTACCCACCACCATTCACCTCCTCCATTTCCCAACCACTCCTTAAGTCTGCCCCCCATAGCAGAGCCACAGTAATTTATTTTACATTCCTTTTTATAAATAATTTTCTAAAAGAATGATCAAAAATGTTTCCTTGAAGAAGGTTGGTGAAAATATTAAGCCCTTGTATAAGAGATTGCTAAGACTGTTTCAGATTTAGCCTTCTGTGTTTATATTTTGTTGAGCTAGACTGTTTTCTATTTTACACCCATCAATCTGGTATGCTAATCTTGGTTTATCAGTGTTGTAGAGTTTGAGATGTCGAATGGCTGCAAATGTGGCCAAGAACTCCAGGATATCAAAATGTCTAAAGGGTGATAACAGCTGAAGTTAAATTTTAAAATGGGTGGCAGCCTTGGGTTCTATGTATCTGTGACTGTCAGGACTTCCCTAAGTACAGGGAGATGGGGGCTGGGCAATAGCCCATCCCTGAGTCCATTAAAATCTAAAGATTTCAGTCACAAACAAACATACTTGAGATTTTCAACAGAATAATTTCTGAATGAGGCTTGCCCAAGCAGTGGAATCCAGTTGGGAGCATTGTGGCAATTTTAGAGTGTGAAGGCATCTGGAGCTGGACTCTGTTTGGGTGGGTGTTGGACTCACCTGCACTGTTTGGTTTATCCTGATTTTAAGCAGAAATTTTAGATAGATTGCCTGAATTTTTGTTTTTGTTAGAAGCCATATCTACCACAGGTTAGGGCTATTCGTGAGTCTGTGCTGAGGAGTTACCTCTGTTGGTGCTATGGGAACTAAATGCAGTGCTAGGGATTCCAAATGGTTGGTAACATATAAAGATAATGGCTACCTCTCTATTCCATAGAATTATTTGAGTTTTAACAATATATTTACTTGAATAAATTAATCCCTATTAGTGATTTCTTTAAACTTTGGAAATGGAAACAATTGATATTTTTGTATTTCATCTTCACCATCATCTGTGGTTTTAGCACTCTAGGATTGTGGGGCTCTGATCCAGTTATTTTTTATTCTATTTTTGTTGTTGTTATTGTTGTTGTTAGAAATAGCTCTTAACCTGGTTCTTAATTATTCATCCCTAATGCTTTCAATTATTTAATGTATTTAGATTACATTTTGGTCTTTTCTATATATTACTGTTTCTAGAGCACTTATCTTCACGTTGTTCATCAATTTGCTCAAGTGGGCACCAGTAACATCTCCATTTGTCCCTGTTTGCATGCTTCTACGGCCCAAGGGCCTTTGCTCACTCCAGGAACATGAAGAGCCTCAAATCATTCTTTCAGGTCATGGGAATGAGGTATATTATTATTATTACTGATTTTGGCATATCAAATACTGCAAGAGCAAAGGAGAAATTTGCATGGCCAAAATGCACATGAAAAAATGTTCTTCATCACTAATCATCAGAGAGATGCAAATGAAAACAGCAATGAGATATCATCTCACACTAAGAGACTGGCACCCATTCAAAAGAGCAAGAACCATCAGTGCTGGTGTGGATTTGGGGAGAAAAGGGACTCTTATTCATTGTTGGTGGGAATGTCAACTGACCCAGCCCTTTTGGAAAACAACATGGACATTCCTCCACAAACTAGAAATAGAACTCCCCTTTGACCCAGCAATACTACTCCTGGGAATATACGCTGGGGGCCAAAAACACACAGCAGAAACACCATCTGTACTTCTTGTTTATAGCAGCACTATTCACAATAGCCAGAATCTGGAAACAACCTGAGTGCCCAAGAACATATGACTGGATAAAGAAACTGTGGTACATATACACAATGGAATACTATGCAGCTGTTATTAAAAAAAAGAAGTTAAGATATTTGCTTAGGTGCCTCAGCGATAGCCCATCAGGTAGGGTGTTCCCTTGCATGTGGCCGGCCTGTGCCGGCCTGGGTTTGATCCCCGGCATCCCATATGGTCCCCCGAGCACCGCCAGGAGTAATTCCTGAGTGCAGAGCCAGGAGTAACCCCCGAATGTCACTGGGTGTGACCCAAAAAAAAAAAAATAAATAAATAAATTTGTCGGCTGTGAGATATCTTGCCCAGCCTCCATTTCCTTATAAAAAAAATAAAGATATTTGCCTATAAATGGATTGACATGGAGAATATCATGCTGAGTGAAATTAGTCAAAAGGAAAAAGGACAGACATAGAATGACTACATTCATTTGTGAGATATAAAATAAATAGTATGAGACGAATATCCAAAGAAAGGCAATACATAGACCAGGAGGACTTGTCAGTAATTGGAATCTACCACAATTGTGCAGAGATCAGAGATTGGGCAGTGTGCTAACAATTGTTGGAAATAGTAATAACAGGCTAGACCTGAGCATTAAGCATAGCAAAGCAATATACTTGATCACCCCTAAATGTATGTATTGCACACCACAATGTTAAGAAGAAGGGAGTAAGAGAGAGAAAGAAAGAAATATAGGAGAATAAGAATAAGGGTAATGGGAAGAGGACGAAGGAGGAGTAGGTGGAGGATAAAGAGGAAACAGAAGAGGAAGAAAGGAGGCAAAGGATGAGGAAGAAGAGGAGGAGTAGGAGGAAGAGGAGAAGGTGGAGGGTAGAAAAAGAGGAGGAGAAAGAGGAGGAGGAGAAGGAGAAGAAGAATAGCAAGAACAAGAATAAGAAGAAGAAGAAAGAGAGAAAGAAGGAAGAAGGAAGCTGAAGTAGAAGATGATGAAAAGATCATCTGACATAGAGGCATGCTAGGGGGAGGGAGAGGGATTTGGGGTATATTGGAGAGGTGGTGGAAGGTGGTGAGTGATAAATCACTGTGTGGCTGGGATCCAATCATGAACAGCTTTTAATTGTATACCACACTGTGGTATAATAAAATTTTTAAAAAATAGTTATTTGATTTTTCATAGACTGGTGTAACAGTGAGCGAGAGCCCTAAATTGCAGGCCTCAGCGGCTGAAAGAAGTGTTGTTCAGTTTAAAGTTAAAGAATTGCCTCCGCCGGAAGCTGGCTGCGTGTGTATGAAGAGGTTAATTTGGTTCGGGTTGGGCTTGTTTCCGTGCGCCGTGCCCTGTCCTGGCGGGGTGGAGATGGCCGCCTCTAGAGCGGGAGCGCGGGGGTCGGCAGTCTTCTACTTCTCAGCCTTATCTTTTGCCATCCCTGTTAGATTCTCCCTAATCCAGTTTTCAGTTCCTCACCAATATACTTCTTATGATTCAACTCCATTGCAACTTTTCCCATCTTCTCTCTGCATCTTGAATTTTTCATTTGGGAGTAGCATAGACTTAGCCTTTAATTATTTTCTTCAGATGCATAATTGTTTCTCTTTAAACTAGTAGTTTCTAAACTGAGTTTCAGCTCATTAAAAGGTTGTAAACTGAGTAGAAAAACTATGCATATTAATCTTGCTTTCTGAAATTGTTTTAGTTGTTTGAAGGGGATATGTTAGTGGACAAAATTATATGTACTCTTTCGCTGTTTCTGTTTTGAAAATTTTGAAGCCCATTGAGCCACTGTTTAAGTAGTCTACTTTGTTGTCACTTTTTGTTTTTGTTTTTGTTTTTGGGTTACAACTGGCAATGCTCAGAGGTTACTCCCTGGCTCTTCACTCAGGAATTACGCCTGGCGGTGCTCACGGGACCATATGGGATGCTGGGAATTGAACCCAGGCCAGCCGTGTTTGCAAGGCAAACACCCTATCCTCTGTGCTATTGCTCCGGCCCCAACTTTGTTGTAATTTTTAAGAATAAAGCATCTTTAAAGGCCACAGCAGCTGGCGTGGATGTGGGGAAAAGGGGACACTCATCCATTGTTGGTGGGAATGCCTGCTGGTACAGCCTTTCTGGAAAACAATATGGACTTTCCTCCAGAGACTAGAAATTGAACTCCCATTTGACCCAGCCATACCACTCCTGGAAATCTACTCTGGGAAACCAAAAATACGCAGCGGAAACACCATCCCTACTTTTATGTTCATAGCAGCATTATTCACAATAGCCAGAGTCTGGAAGCAACCAGAGTGCCCGAAAATCGATGACTGGATAAAGAAGCTTTGGTACATCTACACAATGGAATACTATGCAGCTGTTAGGAAAAATGAAGTTATAAAATTTGCCTATAAATGGATGAACATGGAGAAGATTATGTTGAGCGAAATTAGCCAGAAGGAGAGAGACAGATACAGAATGACTGCATTTATTTGCATGGCATACATATATATGTACATATTATGATACCAATATCCAAGGTCAAGTGAAACATATATCAGGAGGTCTTGTCAAAGGTGGAAATTATCACAAACGTGTGGGAGTCAGAGGTTAGGTAAGACAGAAAATGGAACAGGGTGCTAATAATTGTCGAGGGTACTAATGCCAACCTAGAACTGAGCATTAAATAGAGGCAAAAGGATACACATGACAACCTTTTAATGTATGTTCTGTAATCCATAGTCTGGAAGGGAAGGAAAAGAGAAAGAGAGAGAAAGGGAAAGAAATAAAGAACCTGCCATGGAGGTGGGCTGGGGAAGGGGAGGGAACCGGGACATTGGTGGTGGGAGATGGGCTCTGGTGGAGGGACGGGTGCTGGAACACTGTATGACCAAAACCCAAATATGAAATTTTTAATTGTATATCTTTTTATTTGTATATCTCACGGTGATATAATAAAATACTTAAAAAATTAAAAAGATGGGGGAAAAAAAGGCCAGAGCAATAGCACAGTGGGTAGGGCATTTGCCTTGCATGTGGCTGACCCGGGTTTGATCATCAGCATCCCATATGGTCCCCCCAAGCACCACCAGGAGTAATTCCTGAGTGCAGAACCAGGAGTAACTCTGAGCATTGCCAGGTGTTGCCCAAAAAAGAAAAAAAAATCTTTATTGCCTATGGACAATTAATAACTTTCTTTGTCTACATGGATAGCATAGCATTTTATAGTTCTTAATATTTGAAGTGTGAGAAGATACCATTAACTGATATTAGGGAATATATCACCTTGACTCAGGATTCAGGGAGATGTGTTCACAGAAATATTTCATATATGACCTGTGAGGTTTTTTTTTTGTTTTTCTTTTATTTCTTTTTGGGTACACCCGGCTGTGTTCAAGGGTTACTCTGGATCTGCACTCAGGAATTCCTCCTGGTGGTGCTTGGGGGACCATATGGATGCAGGGGATCGAATCTGGGTAAATCGTGTGAAAGGCAAACACCCTTCCCACTGTACTATTATTCTAGCCCTATGCCTTGTGAGTTTTTAGAATGTAATAATCAACATCCATGAAAGCAAGCTCTTGGCTAAGAGAATCATTGCAAATGTTCAATAAATGTTTAACGTATAAATAAATAAATATATAAATAAATATATAGATAAATAAAAGGAACTAATGAATAAAAACATTCCTGTAAAGATACTGTTGTGTTTTTAAAGAGGATCACTTTTGAAATCTGAAAACAAAATTTGAAAATATTTATAAAATATCTGCCTCTTGGAAAGGTTTTTTCAAATTGGCATAGGTCTTTTTTTTTTTTTTGCCTTTTTGGGTCACACCCGGCAATGCTCAGGGGCTACTCCTGGCTCTGCACTCAGGAATTACTCCTGGCGGTGCTTGGGGGACCATATGGGATGCCGGGATCAAACCCAGGCCGGCAGAGGCCCGGTCGCAGCAAGGCAAATGCCCTACCTGCTGGGCTATCGCCTCCGGCCCAAGCATAGGTCTTTTTGATATGAGATTGTAAAAATATCGTGCCAGTGACTAAAAGAGTTTCTGGTCCTAAGACAGAGATGACTGCACAGAAATTTCATTGTAGTTCAATATCTATTGGAACTTCGCCCTCCCCATATCTTTTGCAGCTGATTCAGTATGTCCCTTTTTCACCACACAGCACCCATTGGCATCATAGCACAGAGTTAACAAAAAATAAAAATAGAAAACTATTTAGTATGCAGAGTCAGATATTCTCTCTGAAAAAGATAACTATTGTGTATGCAAAGGCATATACTCAAATTTTTAGAATTTGAGTATCTGCCTCAAATTCTCAAAGACATGATCAGTTAATCTTTGATAAAGGTGCAAAGAGTCCAAACTGGAGTAAGGGAAAGCCTCTTCAACAAGTGGTGCTGGGAAAACTGGACAGATACATGTAAAAAATGAATTTGGACCTGTGTCTAACACCTTGCACAAAAAATCAGATCAAAGTGGATTAAAGATCTCAATATCAGACCTGATTCCATAAAGTACGTTGAAGAAAATATAGGAAAAACCTTCCATGACATTGAAGCTAAAGACATCTTCATAGGTGAAACACCATTAACAAAGCAACTAGAAGAAAATATAAACTTATGTGACTACATGAAACTGAAGAGCTTCTGCACCTCGAAAGAAACAGTGACCAAGATAGAAAGACAGTCCACAGAATGGGAAAGAATATTCACCCAATACCCATCTGATAAGGGGTTAATATCCAGGATATATCAGGCACTGGTACAGCTATATAAGAAAAAAACAGCCAACCCCATTAGAAAATGGGGAGAAAGAGATGAACAGAAACTTTGACAAGGAAGAAATCCAAATGGCCAAAAGGCATATGAAAAAATGCTCATCATCACTAATCATCAGAGAGATGCAAATCAAAACAACAATGAGATATCACCTCACACCACAGAGACTGGCCCATATCCAAAAGGGCAAAAGCAACAAGTGCTGTGCGTGGATGCGGGGAAAAAGGGGACTCTCATACATTGTTGTTGGGAATGTCGACTTGTACAACCTTTCTGGAAAACAATATGGACATTCCTCCAAAGACTAGAAATTGAGCTCCCCTTTGACCCAGCCATACCAATCCTGGGAATATACCCTGGGAAGCCAAAAACACACAGCGGAAACACAATCTGCACTTATTATTTTCATAGCAGCACTATTCACAATAGCCAGAACCTGGAAACAACCAGTATGCCCGAGAACTGATGACTGGATAGAGAAACTGTGGTACATCTACACAATGGAATACTATTCAGCTGTCAGGAAAAATGAAGTTATGAAATTTGCCTATAAATGGATGGACATGGAAAGAATCATGTTGAGTGAAATTAGTCAGAAGGAAAGAGAGAGACATAGAATGACTGCATTTATTTGCATGACATAAATATACCAGGTGATCTTACCAAAAGTGGAAATTACCACAAGTGCGTGGGAGTCAGAGGTTAGGTAAGATAGAGAAGGGAACATGTGTGAATAAATATCAAGAGGTCTGATAGCAACATAGAACTGAACATTAAATACAGACAAAAAATACAAATGATGACTTCTAAGTGTATGTAGTGTACCCCACAATGTGTAGGAGAAAGAAGAGAGAGAGAAGGAAAGAGAGGAGATAAAGAACCTGCCATTTAGGCAGGACGTGGGAGGGAGGGAATTGGGGACATGGGTGGGTGGGTGATGGGCACTGGTGGAGGGCGGGTGCTGGAACACTGTGTGACTGAAACCTCCAAATGTGAACAACATTGTAATTGTATATCTCACGGTGGTATAATAAAATGTTTTAAATAAATAAATAAATAAATAATAAATAAATAAAAAGACACACACACAAAAAGTAGAAAGTCAAAAAAAAAAAGAAAGAAAGACCCCAAGACACAGCCTAGTCAAAGTAAAGGATGCCTTAGACAGAGACATAATTCTTCAGGCAGCAAGATCAAAGAAGGAAATTGTATACAAAGGAGCATCCATTCGACTATGAGCAGACTTCTCAGAAGAGACCCCCTAAGCCCGAAGGCAGTGGTGGGATATAGCAAAAATGCTCAATGAAATGAATGCCTCACGTGGATGTGGGGAAAAAGGGGCTCCATCCACTGTTGGTGGGAGTGCCGACTGGTCCAGCCCTTTTGGAAAACAATATGGGCATTCCTCCGAAAAACTAGATATTGAGCTCCCATTTGATCCAGCAATAGCACTCCTGGGAATATACCCAAGAGACTGAAAAACACATAGCAGAAACACTATCTGTACTTATTTATTCATCTCTGTGCTATTCACATTAGCTAGAATCTGGAAACAACCTAAATGCCCGAGAACAGAGGACTGGCTAAAGAAACTGTGGTACATCTACACTATGCAATACTATGCAACAGTCAGAAAAGACAAAATTATGAAATTTACCTGCAAATGGATGAACATGGAGACTATCATGCTGAGTGAAATTAGTAAGAAGGAAAAGGATAGATATAGAATGACTGCATTCATTAATAGGATATAAATAGATACCAGTGTTTTACTAAGTGTGGGAAATGGTAATGGCAGATTAAAATTCACCATTGAATATACACAAAGAGACTTAAGTGATAAACTCTAAATATCTGCAGGGCTAGCCACAGTGTAAAAACAAGAGGGAGAGAGATGCAGAGACAGAGAGAAAGAGACAGAGAAAGAGAAGAAACGGGGCTACCTGCTATTGAGGCAGCCTGGGAGCTGGGGGGTGGGCGGGAGGGGGTGGAGTACATTGGTGGTGGAAATGGGGCACTGGTGGAGGGATGGGTGCTGGAATACTGTATTACTAAGAACCAATTATGAACACCTTTGTAATTGTATAATGAGGTCTATAATTGTTACTGGTATCTGGCATATCAAATTCAACATGGGTAGCTTGCCAGGCTCTGCTGTGTGGGTAGCATACTCTTGTAGTCATCTCAAAATCGAGCATTTATTAATGAACCGGCGTGAGCCTGGCTGTGATAGGCTGGTCTTCTGGGTGGAGTTCTGAAAAGGGGAAGTCGGATGTGGAAAATGGAGGTCCTCATGGAGTGGGGGTCATCTGGCTTGTGAGGCTCTGCTTGGGTGGCGGGCCAGGGCTAGAACCTGCCATCCCTCCCGGGCACCTCATGAGTGGCTGGGCACAGTGAGAGCCAGTAGCAGCTCTGCCCCATGTCTGTCTCTGGATCTGCATACCTGGGCCAGATTAAAAAAGACTGCAGCAGGGGTGGATCTCTATGAGCCAGGCTGTGATAGGCTGGTCTGCTGGGTGGAGTTCTGACGAGGGGGAAGTCGGATGTGCAAAATGGAGGTCCTCATGGAGTGGAGGGTTGTCTGGCTTGTTGTGAGGCTCTGCTGGGGTGGTGGGCCAGGGCTAGAATCTGTCATCCCCTCCCGGACGCCTCATGAGCGGCTGGGCAGAGTGAGAGCCAGTAGCAGCTCTGCCCCATGTCTGTCAATTATAGACCTCATTTCCATGACCTGATGGGATGGTTTGAGGCTCTTTATGTTCCTGGAGCAAGCAGGTGCCCTTGGGCTTACTTGCATGAGACAGGTCATATAGAGATGTTACTGGTGCCCGCTCGAGCAAATCGATGATGAACGGGAAGACAGTGATACAGTGATTTGTAATTGTATGTCTCACGGTGGTATAATAAAAAAAATTTAAAAAAAGAAAAAGATACTCTATTTTTCCTTTATCTGTAATGTTTTAATGAACTCATGAAATATTTGTGTTAATTTGTTAATTCAATTTAATATAAAAGACTAATACTCAAAAAATAAAAATAGGTAACTATTGTGTATGCAGAGGCATATACTCTCTAAGAGAGATAACTTATGTATGCAGAGTCAGATACTCAAATTTTTAGAAAGATAATCTATTTTCCTTATTATCTGTAATGTTTTAATGAACTCATGAAGTATTTTGTGTTAATTTGTTAATTCAATTTAGTATAAAAGACTAATGATTTCTAATTAAGCCATTGATAAGGTTTTCTATTTTTCACAATTAATAAAACAGTAAATGTTAATGTTTATACTGGTGTCATGGAAAGTCCAATCTTATGGGTGGTAAGTATGTTATAGTTGGAATTGTGCCTGGAAATAAAGTTACTGCAGTATTGATATTCAATCTCGTTTTCACCATTTCTACCATATCCTATAAAGTAGAAAGAAATATATTGTTTTCTAAGTAACAGAGATATTAAAGATATAAATATTATGCATGAGATACAATTTATCTTTATTTATGACTATAACCTTTACTAACATTAAGTTTTTATTCATTAATATGTTAAAAAAACAGTTAAATATGGCTCTGAGAAGACTATCTTTGGTTTCACACATGTGTGCATTTGAATCCCAATTCGCCAGTTACTTTCTGAAATAAATTGACAAAAACTTTCAAACTTTATTAAGTCTCAGTTAAATTATCTATAAAACAGGAGATTAAATATTTAAATTCAGGGACTTTCATTACAGCAATAGAGAGAATGTACAAACTGCCTAATGGCATGCCTAGCACATAGTACAAAATTACTGATAGTTTTATTCTGATTGCTAGGAGAAAAGTGTTAGAGTATCTGCAATAGAAATGGAGATACTTCTTTAACTTTG
>JAJIBD010001445.1:0-51394 GCA_021461705.1 Cryptotis parvus | reverse complement strand
CCCAAACACAAAAGCACAGGTCCAGATGGATTCACTAGTGAATTCTTCCAACCTTTAAGGGCGACCTACTGCCAGTCATTTCAAGCTCTTCCAAGGAATGAGAAACAGAGACAATTTCAAATAGCTTCTATGAGGCATATATCACCCTGACACCCCAAAGCAGGCAGAGACAACACACACACACACACACACACACACACACAAAAAGAAAACCACAGACCAGGGGACCCAGTTTTTCTAGGTCAGACCATCAACCATCCAGGGCCCACGGGGGCAGAGCTCTGGGGGGTGAAGACAAGTCGCTCTCCTGTCTGCCCCCTGCCTACACAGCCAGGCACCACAGCCACATCTGCAACACTATAGAAAAAAACATCAGCAAGAAGTGTTGACTGGAGGGGACAATTTAGTGCCCTATTTTGGAAAAAGGACTAGCTGACAGTTTGAAAGTATTAATAATCTGGTAATTAGTATTTTGGGGGTGGGGGCATACCCGGCTACGCCCTGACTTGGTGCACAGGGAACACATAGTCCTAGGGATTGAACCCAGGGTTCATGTGACAAGCATGTTCTAGCTGACAAGCAGTAACTTAGATTTTGATAAATTATTGTTTAGTAAATATATGTAAATACCCACAAGTTCTAGGACTATAAACATTTAAAATTTGGGTTAAAAAGAATGCCTCCTGACTCTAAGCTGTTTTGAATCAATGAAACACTCAGAAAATATGAAGGAAAAGGGATAACCTTAGGTGTCAGGAGAGGTAGATTTTTTTTTTTTTTTTTGCTTTTGCATCACACCCAGCAATGCTCAGGTGTTATTCCTGGCTGTGCACTAAGGAATTACTTCTGGAGGTGCTTGGGGGACCATGTGGAATGCCAGGAATTGAAGCCAGATTGGCTGCATACAAGGGAAATGCCGTACCCGCTGTGCTATCGTTCCTGCCCCGGACAAGAAGATTTTCAAACTTAAAGGTGTACATTTTATTTTATTTTTGCTGATGCGGACCTCAAACCCAAGGACTCACATATGTGAACCCTGTGCTCTACCATTTGGTTACATCCACTGCATTGAGCCTTAGTTGGATTGGTTCTGAGACACATTTCTCAGAAACAGCAAATACTTAGCTGGCGAGAATAGCAAATAAAAGTTATGTCAAAATTCAATGCAAATTTTTAGGAAACTTATTTTGTAGCCTTTCTACTAGGCTTGGCACTGTAGCTGTTCCCAACATCTTGTTATTTCAAGGAGCCAAACCAATGGCTAGATTTAATAATACAGACCGAACAATGGAAACACCAAAAGTCTTCATTTTTAACCAGACAGGTAGGTATGTGGAAATTCTATGGTATAAAAAGGTTGTTATTGCTAGTGTGCTTCTATGGGTGCTAATGTCATTTTAACTAAAAGTTACAAGATTGGATTTATGATATAAAGCTCCCATTTTTTCTAGTGAGGGGAAGTTCTAAAACAGGACTTAAATTCCTTGGGGGCCACTCTGAACAAGTACTTTCCTGATGAACTGTTGTGATTTTATTGTCTCCCCAGTAGTGGTAATCTTAACATGAGTAGGCAATTTCAATATCTTCTATAGGTGACTTTTCATTTTAAAGAATTTTTTTTAAAAGATACCCTAGAGGTTAGGGCATTTGCTTTGTACACGGCCAACCCAGATTCAATCCACAGCATCCCATATAGTCCCCTGAGCACTGCCACGAGTAATTCCTGAGCAAAGAGCCAGGAGCAACCCCTGACCGTTGCCAGGTATGACCAAACAAACAAACAAGAAAAGATACCCTAGAGATGACTACAAGAGTATGCCACCCACACGACAGAGTGTGGCAAGCTACCCGTGTCTTATTTGATATGCCAAATACCAGTAACAATTATAGACCTCATTACCATTACCTGATGGAATGGTTTAAGGCACTTTATATTACTTGCAGATGCTCTTGGGCTCTACTAGCATGAGACAGGACATATAGAGATTGACTGGTGCCTGCTCAAGCAAATTTATGATGAATGGGAAGACAATGATACAGACAGTGATAGAGACCAAACACCCTGATGAACACAGATGCTAAGATCACGATCACGATCTTCCCGTTCATCATCTATTTGCTAGAGTGGGCACCAGTAATATCTCCATATGTCCTGTCTCATGCCAGTAGAGCCAAGGGCATCGGCTTGCTACAGGAACATAAAGAGCCTCAAACCATTATATTAGGTTATGGGAATGACCTAGGCTTGCCAGGCTTTCCGTGCAGGAAGAATACTCTTTGAAACACCTCCAAATAATGCATTTATTGATGAAAGGCGTTTTGCAAGTGGCTGCCCAAGCCAGGCTGTGATGGGCTGGTCTGCTCGGTGGAGTTCTGACGAGAGGGAAGTCCAAATGTGGAAAATGGTGGCGCCCCTGTACTGGGGGTGGAGGGGTTTGTCTGGCTTGTTGTGAGGCTCTGCCGAGGTGGTGGGCCAGGGCTAGAACCCGCCATGTTTCCCAGACTGCCTCATGAATGGCTGGGCACAGGGAGAGCAAGGAACAGCTCTGCCCCATGTCTGAGAGGCTGTGGACCAGAATACCTGGCCCGGATTGAGGAAAAACCTGCTGCAGGGAGGGTGTCGATGATCCGGGCTGATGGGGCTGGTCTGCTGGGTGGAGTTCTGACGAGAGGGAAATCCAAATGTGGAAAATGGCTCTGCCCCATGTCTGAGAGTCTCTGGATTATATGAGATTATAGACAACCTTATAATTAAGGGAAGATCAAGAACCCAAGTATGACTTGGACATGATCCCCCATGTAATTGTACTACCTGACCCTAAAAAAGAAATTGAAGCTGTTTTACCACTCAGTGAAATCCTTCAGAGAGCTTTAGCAGATTTTTCAGGAGAAATATCTTATCATTACCCAGCTTGGAAAACCTGGGAATTTCTGGAAAGGACACCTTTTGTAATTTCCACTATTGTCCGCTCCTCTCCCATTCCTGATGCTCCAGTGTATTATATTGATGGTTCCTCATCAGGAAGGGGTGGAATAACTGGTCCTTTATGGACCACTACTGAGCATACAAATTATAAATCTGCCCAAGAAGTGGAACTCGCCACCCTGATACATTTACTATCCCAGTATCTGGCCCATGTAATGTGGTGAGTGATTCTGCATATGCAGTTGGTTTATTTCCAGGAATTGCCACTGCTTCTTTAAATGCCCATAATCCTATAATTCAGGAGCTGCTCCATAAACTACAAGATCTCCTCCGAAAAAGAACTTTCACTATATACATCTCCCACATCCATTCTCACAGCCGACTCCCGGGCCGATGGTCCAAGGAAATGAAGCAGCAGATCTCTTGGCAGCACCAGGATTTAAATCAGCTGAGGAAGAGCACCAGACTCTACAGACAAATGCCCGCCGCCTTCATGTACACCCTGACATCCCATGGAGACAAGCTAGACAAATTGTCCATAAGTGTCCTGTCTGTGCTCCTTTACATTGTACATCTCATGTGGCACGAGCAAATCCTCGAGGTTTACAGACAAACCAATTGTGGCAGATGGATATAACTCATACTAACTTATTTCCCAAAAAAACCGTTCCTTCGTGAGGTCATTGATACATATTTATGGTTCATGTGGGCTGTTCCTATGACGTCTGAAAGAGCTAAATCTGTTTGTTCATTTTTACTCCAGTGCTTCTCCGTCATGGCTACTCCCCATACCATAAACATAGATAATGGTCCTGCTTACACCAGCAAAACCTTCAAATCCTTTTTGCGAGGAATGCCAGGTCAAACATATTATAGGAATTCCATATAATCCACAAGGACAGTTGTTGAACATGCTCACAGAATGCTTAAAACTCGGTTATTAAAGCAATGCCTCCAATGGATTCTTTATCTTTAACATTATTCACCACCGTAAATTTCTTAAATATACCTCAAGGAGATCCCTATACCGCGGCTGAACGTCATTTTCAATAAGATATGCAATCTCAAAAAACAGTCAATTCACCTATCTGGGTGAAAATTGATGATAAATGGGTTGCAGGTCACCTCCTCATCGGGGAAGAGGTTATGCTTTCATTTCTACAGATGATAACACTGCCAAGAAACTCTGGGTTCCTCTGCGACTTGTTAAGACTAGAATTCTCCAAGAATCAGGAAACAACTAATTCTTTCAATATAAAGTCTTAAATTTTAAATTGCACGTTGCCGTTTAAACCTCCTGGATTGGTTCATTTTAATAATGATCTTGTTTTGCAGTCTGTGATCATGGTTCATGTCTAATATCTTGCCTTACAGCCTAAATGCTTTCTTTCTTATGGGAAAAAAAAAAGGGTGGAAAAATGGGTGGACTCTGAGTTCATAGTGCTCAATGTCAATGATCACAGAGCTCATTACAAAAATGTTTGCTAAATCAATGAAAAATTGTTCTTATAATGATTCTGTTCACAGGATAAGATATTGGAATGCAGTAAACTTGCGCTACAGTGCTCAATACTCTGAGACTCCTAAAACAGTGCCCACTAAAAACTTAATAATTTGCAAAAATAATTTTTCCCAATGCTCTATTCACAGGAAAAGACACTTCCCTCACCATCATTTGCCGGCTTTATGTTCATGAGGCGCTTGATTCCTTACCATTTATCACTCTAGATGGGTCATATATACAGCTGTAAGATACTGATCGGTCAAATGTGTGTGTGCGTGTGTATGTGTGTGTGTGGTGGCCACCATTGAGTCTATGTTGTCTCAACTACTACCTTCTCAATTTCTGACCACTACAAACCTCTATTAAATTCATCAGCTCCACTGCCGCACCACTAGACTCACTGCTGAACCACTAGACTCATCAATTTTAAAATCATCAATTCTCATACTTATTTCCCTGCTCCACTGTGTTGGAGCTTCTTTATGTTCTTCTCTCCATTCCAGACTTGGATCCCTGCCAAGCCTTAAAATCTCTGTTTGTGATTAATCTCAAAAAAGTGTTTTTGTCTCGCCTAAAATCTACAGGTACAGTTACCGGCGCCAGTGTCCACTTGCTGAAGAAGCCCTGCAAGACGCCCACACCGATGATCCGGACACCTGTTCCAGCGCTCAAGACTCCTGTTCGAGAGTTCGAGATATTTGTTCCAGTGTTCCTGAGACCCGATCCAGTGTTCCTGACAATTTAACGAGTTCCTGATCACTGCTCTCCAAAGACTCATACTCATATGATCACTGTTATTGCTGTTCCAGAAGTAGACTGCTGTTCCACAGACTTTGTTCCAAACACCCGACTTTACATAAAATACAGCCAATTGGCTCTCACAAATTATGGACAGTGCAAACTATAGTCCGTTATAATCAGACAGCTAGAAACACTTTGTCATGAACTTTGCTTTGGGTCCAAAAACAAGTTAGGATCCTAAAGTAACAGGTATTATCATTTTGTAATTGGAATTGTTTTTTCTTATCTTAATTTTCTGTACGTTACTAAATATTTTGCACTTTTTCAATTTGCATTAGTAAACTAATCAGGGGAGTTGTTGCAGGACTCCTCTAAGAGCCCCCTTTCTCTACCCTATGGAGGATTTTCCAGGTGGATCTTGGCTCAAGACATTAGCATATAAAAAGACATTGGGTGAGGTGCTGGGAGAAATTACCTGAGGGCATTTGACCCTTCCTGCCAGGGGAAGTTACATTTGGCTAGCAGCTCCTCCCAGCTCTGCTGGGAGGCTCTGAATTAGCTCTGGGTCCTTGGACATTTCTATAGAGCTATTTTCCTGTTTTTATCTCTAGATAGCCCAGCCCAGAATGGGCTGGGCTGGGGAGTTTGGGCGGATTTCTGGCCATAAGATAAGCTGCAAGAAGAAAGAAGCTCTCTCTTTTTACCCTTTCGCCATTTTGGCGTCCCTTGGTGTTTTGCTTCTCCGCCCTCTCCATTCTCTGTTGGGCCTCAACACGTGG
Source organism: Cryptotis parvus (assembly GCA_021461705.1). Lineage (NCBI taxonomy): Eukaryota > Metazoa > Chordata > Mammalia > Eulipotyphla > Soricidae > Cryptotis > Cryptotis parvus. The sequence continues at coordinate 45,444 of JAJIBD010001445.1, read as the reverse complement.
TGGCAGCCATCTTGGCCTGCACCTGGCTGGGGCCTAGCTGGGAACCCAGAGTCCGGAGGTTTTCCCTGCTCTTGGATTGTATATTGGAACCTGTGGTAGTAAAGCCCTCTTAAAACTGCATTGGATTCCTGAGTTTTCATCCATTCCTCGCCAGCTTCGGAAGTAGAAGGGAATTCCCTTCCCGGCACTCTTGGGGACCCCGTTGGCTCTCCCCGACAAAAATGGATTAAAGATCCCAGTATCAGACCTGAATTCATAAAGTATACTGAAGAAATTATAGGTAAAACCCTCTGGGACATTGAAGCTAAAGACATCTTCAAGGTGGAAACACCATTAATAAAGCAAGTAGAAGAAAAGATAAACATATGGGACTACATAAAACTAAAGAGCTCTGTACCTGGAAAGAAACAGTGACCTGATAGAAAGACAGTCCACAGAATGGGAAAGAATATTCGGAAAATACCCATCTGATAAGGGGTTAATATCCAGGATATATCCGGCACTGGTACAGCTTTATAAGAAGAAAACAGCCAACCCCATAAAAAATGGGGAGAAGAGATGAACAGAAACTTTGACAAGGAAGAATCTTGAATGGCCAAAAGGCATATGAAAAAATGCTCAACATCACTAATCATCACAGAGATGCAAACCAAAACAACAATGATGTATCACCTCATACCACAGAGACTGACCCATATCCTAAAGGATAAAAGCAGCAAGCGCTGGCGTGGATGCGGGAAAGTGGACTCTCATAGATCGCTGGCGGGAATGTCGACTTGTACAACCTTTCTGGAAAACTACATGGACATTCCTCAAAAGACTAGAAATTGAGCTCCCTTTTGACCCAGCCATACCACTCCAGGGAATATAACCTGGGAAGACAAAAACACACATCAGAAACACCATCCGCACTTTTATTTTCATAGCAGCACTATCCTCAATAGCCTGAACCTGGAAACAACCAGTATGCCAGAGAACTGATGACTGGATTAAGAAACTTTGAAACATCTATACAAAGGAATACTACGCAGCTGTTAGGAAAAATGAAGTTATGAAATTTGACTATAAATGGATGGACATGGAAAGAATCGTGTTGAGTGGAATTAGTCAATGGGAAAGAGAGAGATACAGATTGACTGCATTTACTTGCATGACATAAATATATACATATTATGATACCAAAATCCAGTGTCAGACGGAACGTTTATCAGGAGGACATACCAAAAGTGGAAATTGCCACAAACATGCGGGAGTCAGAGGTAAGACAGAGAGGGAACATGTGTGAATAAATGTCAAAAGGGCTAATACCAACCTAGAACTGAGCATTAAATACAGGCAAAAAAAAATGCACATGATGGCCTCTAAGTGTATGTATTGCAATCCACAATATGTAAGAGAAGTAAAGGAGAGAGGGAGAGAGAAAAGAGATCAAGAACCTGCCATTTAGGCAGGCTAAGGGAGGAGGCGGTAATTGGGGACATTGGTGGTGGGAAATTGGCACTGGTGGAGGGCGGGGTGCTGGAACACTATGTGACCGAATCCTCCAAACATGAACGACGTTGTAATTGTTTATCTCACGGTGGTATAATAAAATATTTTATAAAAATAAAAATAAATAAATAAGTAAACAAATACTTTAAGACAACAAAAAGATTGAAAGGAAAGAAAACACGATGAAATACAAACACATTCACTGCTCTTGGGTTGGGAAAATCAACATTGTCAAAATGATAATGCTCCCTAGAGCTTTGTCCTGATTCAGGCCGTCCCTAGAAGGATATACATGATATTCTTCAAAGAAGTTGACCGAACACTTCAGAAATTTATATGGATAAATAAAACCCCATGAGTAGCTAAAGCAATCCTTGGGAACAAAGAAGAAGAGAAGTTTCGCCTTTCCAACTTCAAACAGTACTACAGAGCAGTAGTAATTAAAAAGCATGGTATGGGAATAAAAACAGACCTGGGAACCTACGCAATAGAGTTGAGTTCCTAACACCCTGACTACAATACACAATAATTTAATCTTTTTAAAGTAGCAAAAAGTATGAAATGTAGCAAGGAAAGCATCTTCAACAAATGGTGCTGGGAAAACTGGGCACGTAAAAAAGGAATATGTACCTCTGTCTAACGCCATGCACAAAGTTCAGATCAAAATGAATTAAAGAACTCAATATCAGACCTGAATCCATAAAGTATCTCAAAGAAAATATAGGAAAAACCCTCTACGATAAAGAAGGTAAAGGCATCTTCAAAGTGAAACACCACTAACAAAGCAATGAAAAATCAAAGATAAACATATGGGACTATATTAAACTAAAAAAGTCTTCACCTACAAGAAACAATGACAAATATACAAAGACAGTCCACAGAATGGCAAAGAATATTCACCCAGGGGGCTGGCGCAATAGCACAATGGGTATGGCTTTTATCTTGCACGCGACTGACCCAGGTTCAATTCCCACCATCCCACATGGTCCGCAGTGAACTGCCAGGAGTAATTAATTCCTCACTGAAGAGGCAAGAGTAACCCCTGAGCAACGCCAGGTGTGACCCAAAAACAAAATAAATTAAAAAAGGAATTTTCACCCAATACCCATCAGATAAGGGATTAATTCAGGATTATTAATTAAGGATTAATATTCAGAACTTTACAAGAAGAAAACAACCAACCCCATCAAAAACTGGGGAGAAGAAATTAACAGAAACCTTGACAAAGAAGAAATTTGGATGGCAAAAGCATATGAATAATGCTCATCATCACTAATCATCAGAGAGATGAAAATCAAAACAACAATGAGATATCACCTCACACCACAGAGACAGGCACATATCCAAAAGAGGAAGAACAAAAAGTGCTGACGTGGATGTGGGGCAAAAGGAACTCTCATCCATTGCTGGTGGGAATGTCGATTGATACAGCCAGTTTGGAAAATATTATGGACATTCCTCCAAAGATTAGAAATTGAGCTTCCTTTTGACCCAGCCATATCACTCCTGGGAATAAGCCGAGAAGCCAAAAAACACACAGCAGAACACCATCTGCACTTTTATTTTCATAGCAGCACTTTTGCTAGCCAGAATCTGAAAGAACCAGAGTGCCCAAGAACTGATAACTGGAGAGAGAAACATTGGTTCTTTGGAATGGAAAACTATATAGCTGTTTGGAAAAAATGAAGTTATGAAATTCTCCTATAAATTGATGGACATGATCCTCTGATAATGTTCAGTGAAATTAACCAGAGGGAAAAAGAGAGATGTTGAATAAATACACATATACATTTAGATATACATGGGTGTTATGTGTCACTATCACTATCTTCCCATAAATCATCTATTTGCTAGAGCGGGCACCAGTAATATCTCCATATGTCCTGTCTCATGCTAGTAGAACCCAAAGGCATCTGCTTGCTCCAGGAACATAAAGAGTCTCAAACCATTATATTAGGTCATGGGAATGACCTAATATAAATGTTACTGGTATTTGGCATATCAAATACTACACGAGCAGTTTGCCAGGCTTGCCGTGCGGGTGGCATATTAAGAAATGTTAAATTTCTTAATAAAAATGAGTATTATGAATAAAAAAATAACCAGCAATAGATGTTTAAATTAAAAAGTAGATAGCTGGGGCCAGAAAAATAGTCCACTGGGTAGGATGCCTGCCTATATTCAGCTGACCCAGGCTGGACCCCGGTATGCCATAGGGTCCCTGGAGCACTGCAAGAAGTGATCTGAGTTATGTGTGTATATATATATATATATATATCTGTGTGTGGAGAGAGTATGATATCAATATCCAAGGTAAGGCAAAACATGAATAAAGATGGCTTCTCAATTGGTAGAATCTAACACAAACAGGTGGGAATCAGAGGTTACCTAAAACATTATGCTAATAAACCTTAAAAATGATAATACCCACCTGGAACTCAGCATTGGATATAGTCAAAGGGATAAAAACAAAAACCTCTAAATGTATGTATTGCAATCCACAATGTATAAGAGGAGAGAGGAAGAGAGAGAGAGAGAGAGAGAGAGAGAGAGAGAGAAGAGATAAAGCACCTGCCATTGAGGCAGGTTAGGGGAATGTATAAGGAATTGGGGACATCAGTGGCAGGAAATGGGCATGGAACACTGTAACCCAAACTAGAACATCTTCGTAATTGTATATCTCACAGTGGCACAATAAAATATTTTTTTTAAATGCAGAGCCAGGAGTTACCATTAGTACTGCTGGATATGACCCAAAATGCCAAAAAGATATTTTGGGGTATTCACAGCCAGTCATGTACAATGTTGTACTCCTAGCTGTACTCAGGAATTTCTGTTGGCATTCCTTGAGGAGATGTCTACTATTTTTAATTTTGGGGGGGGCTTTTTCGGTCACAGCTCGTGATGCTCAGGGGATACTCCTAGTTCTGCACTAAGGAATTACTCCCTCGGGGTGCTTGGAGGACCATATGAAGTGCCGAGATCTAACTGGACCTGTTGCATGAAACACAATTGCCCTATTTACTTTACTTTCACTCCAGCCCTGAATGCGAGCTTTTAAAGCTGCTGACATGGCCAACAAGACTGTCTTCTCCGAGGGAGCGTGCTTTGTATGTCTTTGCCTTTAGGCTGACCCCAAACTCCTGTATCCCCCTCCCGTGTCCTTAGTCCACATCCCTGGGGAGAAGCGGAACATATTGGGGAAGAGACAAAGATGCGAATCACATAGACGGTTTGGGGGGCTGCTCACAGGCATTGCCCCCCAACTTCTGGAGAAGCCCCTGACAGTTGAGTGTTTTCTTTCAAACTGGTGTCCAGGTGGGGACTCGTGGGGGTTCCGATGACATCACAGCTTCTGGCTCTGCTGATTGGAAGATCCCAGAGCCCTGGAACCTGAACGCAACTAGGCAACGGTAAACTCTGCTCTAGTGCCCAGAGCCTTGTCTGCTCAGCTTGACGGCAGCCACAGCTGACATTGGGGAGAATTTGGGCTATCGGGGAGAGTGTGAACCCAACATGGCCAGCCATGGTCAGAGTCCTGGGTCTGAGCCCCAGAGCCCCCAGTCCAGTACCACAGGGTACCCTTTCGAGGTGGTGCTAGAGGAAGGGATGCCAGGACCTTCAGGTAGGTGCTGGGGCCAGAGAGGGTTGAGGGGTTGAGGTGATGGGAGAAGTGAGGAGACCCAGAGACCAGAAGGAACAGCTCTTGGGGTGTCTGGCAGGGAGGAGGCATACAGGTTGACAGCCGGCACAAGGAGAAAGAACCTGGTTAGGGGAGGGAGGGAAAAATAGGGGTGTCCCTCTGTGTCCTCAGAGAGAGATTCTGCCTCGAGGTAATTAGAGGTCATGTGGGTGTGAACAGACAAGATGGGTGGGAGGAGGAGGTGAAGGAAGGAGAAGCCTTCGGAATGGGGGGTACATTAAGACTAAGGACCCATGAGGAATTTCTGGGCATGAGCCTGGTCTCTCTCCACAGTGTGCTGGGGAGAACTCAGCCCCTGGACCATTGCTGGATCCTGGAAGAGGAAGAGGGAGCAGACATTCTACGAGGAGGAGGAGGAGGAGGAGGAGGAGGAAGAGGAGGATTTGGAAGAGGAGGAGGAAGAGGATGATGAGGAGGGACCCTGGAGCACTGGACATCCTGATCTATGCAGGTGTCCCATGTCAAGGCCACCAAAGGGGGATGTGGTCATTGCAGGGGGTGGAAGAGGAACAGGAGGAATCCGAGGAGGAGAAGGAGGAGGAGGAGCAGGAGGAGCAGGTGGAGGTGGTGGAGGAGAAGGAGCAGGAGAAGCCGGAGGAGGAGCATGAGATGAATGAGGAGGACCTGGAGGAGGAGGAACAGAAGGACAAGGTGGAGGAGCAGGAGAAGGTGAAGGAGGAGGAGGCAGAGGATCAGGAGCCGGAAGAGGAGAAGGAGGAAGCGGAGAGGGAGGAGCGAGAAGAAAACAGGGACACAGTCACCAAGGCTCAGCAAAGCAGGCATCAGCCAGGACCCTGGCCTCGGGGTGCTGTTCGGAGGCGGAGGGAGCTGTCCCTGGAGGAGCAGCAGGAAGACGAGGAGCAGTCACTTTGGCTGCAGAGGAAGAGGCGGCGACAGGAGAGCGAAGTGCTCCCCGAGCACCACAAAGTCTTCCGCAAGCTGCTAGGTAGGAGCCGTGGCCCGGGTCCCCAACCTGTACACAGGAGGCGTCACAGATGTGGTGACCCTGGAAGGTGACCGGAGGGTACCCGGGGTTCGGGACCACTGCAGATATCGCTGGAGACCTGAACAGTGCTGCTTTGCGGTATGCTCCCTGTACTACGGCTGAGGCCTCCCCAGAAGGGGGTCCCTGTACGCCTATTCCTACCCAGTGGCTCACACCGAGGATGTGTGGGCAATGCTGGGTTCTGTGCCGCTACCCTGACTGTGGGGAGCAACCCTGTCCTCCCAGCTGGGAGAGAGCTCCAGGGAGGTGGAAGGCTGTGAATTTGAGGTTCCACAATCCTGTCTTCCCACAGAGGACCCTGTAGTGAGAAGATTCCTGTCCTGGGATAAAGACCTGATGGTCTCTGACAAGGTACGCTGGGTATTGCCCAGCCACTGTCCTTAGGAGGCCAGCTCCATCTCTCTGCGCTGGGGCGCCTGCCAAGCTCACCCATGCCTGGGCACCTTTTCTCTTTGCTCTTTGGGAGCTATGAATCTTAGGGGACACGGGTCAGGGGAGGCCTGGTCCTTGAGTCTGGTGTGGGCACTGTGTTCCCACCCAGTGGGGCACGCGATAGCGCTCTCTCTCCTCTACCCGCCTCCTGGGGCACGGCATCCCAGTCCCCCAGGGCCATGTCTGTGAGTTTTCCTCTCCTCTGACTCAGCAAAGAGTCTCAGTGTGCTCACTCTTCATCCTGCTTTCTGGATTCTTGAATCTGAATGCTGCACCTCCCCTCCACACTGAGCCCCATGACCCGTCCCTGTATTTCCCCTAGTACCTGCTGGCCATGGTCATCGCCTACTTCAGTCGCTCTGGTCTCTTTTGCTGGCAGATCCGGCGCATTCACTTCTTCCTGGCCCTGTGAGTACCAACCCCAGTAAGCCCCAACTCAGCAGCGCTGTGACCCCGTCAGCCTCCCTCCACCCGAGGGTCTCTCTGCAGTGTCTCCTTGATAGAACACGGTGGGCGTGAATCCCAGTGGGGCTCCTGGAATAGCGATGCCAGGCGAACCCACTGGGTGCCTCTGACCACCTAGCGCTGTGTCCACAGCTACCTGGCTAGCGATATGGAGGAGGACAACCAGGCGCCCAAGCAGAGCATCTTCTCCTTCCTGTACGGCCACGGCCGCCAGCAGCGGCCCCAGTTCCACAGGCTTCGGTTCCAGCTGCTGCGTTCCATGGGTTGGAGGACCCGGTGACTCGTGAGGAGTGCGAGCAGGTGGGGCCCACCAGTGGGCTCTGAGAGGGCTGGCATGGGATGGAGGGGCCGAGTGGGGCCAGCAGCACAACATGGGCGCGATCTGTTTCCACAGATCCAGGCCTATGAGCCTGAGCTGTGGGTGTGGGGCCGAGACCGCACCTGCTTGACCTAGAGCCAGGCTAGAAGCCAGGGCACGGCCTGAGATGGTGAGTGGGGCCGTGGGGTGCAGATCAGATCCTGTCTCTCGGGGAATTCCCCGTGCTGGTGCCTTAGCCTCAACTTCTCCTGCCATAGCCCCTCAGACCAGTTCTGGGGCCCCCAGCACTCTCATGTTCCCTTCCCTGGAAACTTGGAGAGTTGGGGAGGAGGCCAGCTAGACCCCAGGAGGTCCTGTCCCTGGCATTGAGATCATCCCATCCCTCACCTGTACACAGATCCTGTGCCGGGCCCAATGGCCAGGTGTGAGGCTTGGAGGAACAGAGATGGGTGCAGGGCTCAGGGCGAGGGAAGGCGTGCGCTTCCCCCATACTGTGTAGTGATGCGTTTCCATCCATGCAGGGCCTGCCCGTGCCTGGAGCATCACCACCAGGACTGTCGGCATCAGATCCACCAGGCACTAGAAAATTGTCCCAGAGCCATAACGGAATTCACCTGGAAGCAGCGTGTGAGCTTTTAGTTGTATGTGAAGACCCACATTACTGTCCCCCCACCCCAGCAAGAGCTGCTCCTTCTCCCACTCCCTCCAGATCAAGAGTCACGAGGTACCACCCAGCAAAAGCCCTTCCCGGCTCTACCTGACACCAGTCTCCTATATGGACAATCCAGCAGGCTGCAGAATGTTCGAGGAGGGAATATTAACATCATGGCCCGCAGGACCTTAAGACTTGTGGAATTCTGGGAGTCTAGGAAAAGGCAACCAAAAATCCATTTTCTTTTATGTTCAACAATCTGGAAAATTTCCCCAATTGTAGAGCACGTACCTGAGTTTACTCTCCTGCAGGGGAGACTTCCGTGCTTGGACCATCTACTTATTGCAGGGTGTGGAGAAAATGGGCTGCAAGGGGCAGGAAGTAAGATTTGGAGATGAAAGCTGCTGGAAACAGGACCAACTTTTTATGGTGGGGTTGACAATATATCTGCGATAGGGGTATTGATGGTTAACGCTTAGTGAGGCATCCGTAAATTGACATGCCGTTGCTCTAGATCTGTGATGCTTATTCTGTTTATGTCTAGTTTATTGAATAAAGATAGTTTGTGTTTTATGTTCTAGTCTTTAGTTTTCACTGGGTATTTAAAATGAATCTTTTTAATACATCTTTGAGGTTATTTCTTTGGAAGGGTTGTTGGAAACAGACATAGGCAGACCTCCGCTGTATCTATTTTTTTTTCTTTTGGGTCACACCCAGCGATGCTCAGGGGTTACTCCTGGTGGTGCCAAGGAGACCATATGGGATGTGGAGACCGAAGCTGGGGAGCAACAAGCAAAGCAAACACCCTACCCACTGTGCTATCGCTCTGGCCCCAACATTTTTATTTGTCATTGAAAAAAAAGTGGGGTGGGGGCAGAGCAATAGTACAGCTGGTCGGGAATTGCCCTGTACATGGCGTACCTGGGTTTGATCCCTGACATCTGATATTGCCCACTGAGAGACACTAGGAGCAGTTTCTAAATGGAGAGCCAGTCGCATATCCAAAAGAGCAAGAACAACAAGTGCTGGCATGGTGCGGTGAAAAGGGGGCACACATTCGTTATTGGTGGGAATGTCGACTGGTATAGCCTTTCTGGAAAACGTTATGGACATTCCTCAAAGGCCAGAAATTGAACTCCCATTTGACCCAGACATACCATTCCTGGGAATATACCCTGGAAACCCAAAAAACACACAGCGGAATCACCATCCCTACTTTTATATTCATAGCAGCATTTTTCACAATAGCCAGAATCTGGAAGCAACCAGAGTACCCAAAAATGGATGACTGGATAAAGAAACTCTCTTACATCTACACAATGTAATACTATGCAGCTGTTAGGAAAAATAAAGTTATGAAATTTGCCTATAAATGGATGGACATGGAGAGGATCATGTTGAGTGAAATTAGCCCGTAGGAGAGAGACAGTAGTAGAATGACTGCATTTATTTGCATAAACATATATATATATATATATATATATACATATATACATGTTATGATGCCAATATCTTAGGTCAGGTGAAACGTGGATCAGGAGGTCGTGCCAAAGTTGGAATCTACCACAAACGTGTGGAAGCAGACATTAGGTAAGCTAGAGAAGAGAACAGTGTGCCAATAATGTCGAAAATCTATTACCACATAGAACTTAGCGTTAAATACAGGCAAAAAGATACACATGATAACCTCTAAGTATATGTATTACAATCCACCACATGTAAGAGAGGGAAGAGATAAAGTGAGAGAGAGAAGGAGAAAAAAAAGAGAAAAGAGATGTAGAACCTGCCACAGAGGCAGACTAGGGGAAGGGGGAGGGAATCGGGGACATAGGTGGTGGGAGATGGACATTGGTAGAGGGGTGGGTGCTGGAACACACTATGGCAAAACCAAAAATGAACATTTTTGTAATTGTTAAAAATAAAATAAAATAAACAGACCTGTGGATCTATGGAATAGAATTGAGTATCCTGACACCCAACCTCAAACACATGATCATTTAATCTTTGAAAAAGGTTAGATTACACTGATGAAGAAGCCACTTTGAAAGCCATCACTGCTGTGAAGTGTCCGGGATTAAAGAGTGCTAGTTCCCAGATTCAGGAGGCCCGAAGGATACCGCCTTAAAGAAACCCAAATAAGAATACACCAAGACACATCCAAGTTGTCACTTGTCACTTGTCTTCCCGTTGAACATCGATTTGCTCGAGAGGCACCCGTAACATCTCCAAACGTCCTGTCACATGCTACTGTAGCCCGAGTTCATCTGCTCGCTGGTATTTGGCATATCAAATATGACACGGATAGCTTGTCAGGCTCTGTCATGCTGGTGGGATACTACTCTCTGTCATGCTGGTGGGATACTCTCATAGATGCCTCTAATCTTGTGCATTTATTGATGAACCGCGTGGTCACCTTGTGATCAGCTCTTCTGCTGGGTGGATCTCTGTCGAGTGGGGAGTCTGGATGTGGAAAATGGTGGCCCTCGTGGTGTGGGGGTTCCTCTGGCTTCTAGCGAGGCTCTGCTGGGGTGGCGGGCCAGGGCTAGAACCCACCTTCCCTCCCAGGCACCTTGTGATCAACTGGGCACAGGGAGAGCCGGTAGCAGCTCTGCCCCGTGTATGTGAATCTCTGGATCAGGCATACCTGGTCCACCTCTGATTCCCACTCGTAAGAGCTCTACCCAGCAGAAGAGGTGATCACAAGCCTGGCTCATCAGAGTCCCACCCTGCAGCAGTCTTTTTCAAGCCCAGCCCCGGTTCAGAAACAGAGAACAAATAAAATAACTAAACTAGCATTCAACTCCAGGAATTCATGACAAAATCCACAGTTAGAGATAGAATACTGTAAGCAGAAAGAGCCAAGAAGAAAATCACATACAAAGGGGCGTTCCCTAAGATTCACAGCACTTTTCAGAGGAAACACTCAAGCCTGAACAAAATGTTGGGATATCTTGAAAAAACTCAAGGAAATGAAGGCTTCAACAAGAACTTTTACTCGGCTAGACTCACATTCAGATTTGAGGAAAAGATACACAACTTCATGGGCAAGCAACAGCTCAGGAAGTTCACAGACTCAAAACCCAATTTAAAAGAAGGACTGGAGGAACTACTATAAGATAAGACAAACCCCCTCAAGCACAACAACTTATTCAGGAAGATGACACAAACTCCATGACAATAATCTCTCTCGTCAATAGTCTAAATGCACCGAATAAGAGACCCAGAGTGGCAAAATGGATTAAAATACTGACTCCAACATCCTGCTGCCTACAGGAAATGCGTCTGAACAATCAGAGCAAACACAGACTCAATTGTCGGGAAGGCCGCTGGGGTCCCCGACAGTGTCAGGACAGAGGTTCTCTTCTACCTCGGAGGACGCCAGGAGAACAGATGAAAACTCACGAGTTCCGTGCAGTTCCAAAAAATGGCTTTTAATAGTACAAAAGCTCTTCGATAGCAATCCAATATAATTAACAAACTTTTGCTCTGCTCCAAACTTAGACCATATGAAAGAGCCTAAGTCTCCCACCAAAGAGAGAGGATCTCACCCGAGCTGAGTCCTACCCAGAAGAAGGAGCAAAAGGCCAAAGAGAAAAAAGCCAAAAGCCAAAAGCCGAAAGGCTGAGGAGTCAAAAGCCGAAAGCTAAAAGTCCCAAAGTCAAAAGGTGAAGCGTGAAGGGGCCTCAAGTCAGCCCCTTATATACACCAAAGTAATGAAATCGGGAGGGTCATGTCAACAAAGAACTCTAAACTGAGTGTAGTGCCACACCGTATTGCCGGTATAAACAAAGGTTATGCCAAGGTCTCATGCTTTCAACCAAGATTGTCTCTTATGTAAAACACTGGAGAGAGAGGGGGCTGATATAAAGTAATACATCTTAACTTCATGAGCTTTATATAATCTAGATGGTACCCACAAGGTCCTTCTTATCATTGTCTGCACCAGGGTGATTCTGAGTATCTTGTTCTCGTGTACTGAAAGGGTCACACTCGCCTGCTAAAGCAAACTAGTATGATCCTTCCTACAGTCTTCCTATAGTCTCAGCGTAGCCAGGGTGGTAGTTTCCTGGTAAATTCTAACTGACCCACGCTGGGTGCAGTGGGTATAAAGAGGAGCTCTGCCCAATCTAGGAAACATAGAAGACTTAGTAGATGTATAAGTCAGAAGTTATTCAATCAAGGTGACTTCTGAAACTGCCACACCCTCTAGCAGTGTTTACATAGAAGAGAGGTCTCATTGGAATGAACCTTGACTTAAGTAGATTAAGCTGGGAGTGGGCAAAACAACAAAACTCCCAGATTAGCTAAACCTGTCCTCCAACACTCAAAGTCAAAGGCTGGAAAACAATTCTCCAAGCAAACAACTCCTCCAAAAAAAGGCCGTGGTGGCCATACTAGTATCTGACCACATAGACTTCAGACAGACAGAAAAGGGTCAGAAGGTGTTGGGTGACAAGCCCTACTAAGTTCCAGCTACGCTTAGCTTGCTACCTCTCCAAGTTCAGCTAGGGAGGCTTTGAATCAGCTCTGGCACACGTAAAGTCAAATGGCCCACCTGAAGTTTGCCTATTAATGGAATTATTTACCTGCATGCATCTCAGGATCGCCCAGTCCACGATGGACCTGGCTGGGAAGTTTTGACGGATTTCTATCTATAAAAAAAAGCAGGGTGCCAGAGCAATGGCGTAGCGGGTAGGGTGTTTGCCTTGCACGCGGGCCGGCCTATGCCAGCCTGGGTTTGATCCCCGTCATCCCATACGGTCCCCCGAGCATTGCCAGGAGTAATTCCTGACTGCAGAACCAGGAGAAAACCCTTAGCATTTAGGGTGTGACCCCAACAAGAAAGAAAAACAAAGCAGGGAGAAAGGAGAAGGGCCTTTGCCATTTTGGCTTCCCTTGGCTTCTGCTTCTCCATCCTTTCTGTTTTCTGCTGGGCTTCAACAAGTGGTGGCAGCCATCTTGGCCTACATGTGGCAGAGGCCCAGCCGGGAACCCAGAGTCTGGGGTCTTTGCTGTTCTTGGATTGTATATCAGAACCTGTGATAGTAAAGCATGTTAAAACTGCCCAATTTTTGAGTTTTCATCCCTCTCCGACGGCGATGCAGGTAGAAGGGAACTTGCTTCCTGGTATTGTTGGGAACCACAACAGCTCCCCAACAGGAAGGGACAGGGAATGCCACTTCTTAATAATAAACGGATATGCATATCAGGAAGAAATCACACTCCTGAATATATACGCACCCAATGAGGGGCCACTAAAATACTTAAAACTTCTGCTAAGACTTCAAACAAGACATTGAGTGTAAAACAATTGTACTTGGGGACTTCTTCACTGCTCTATCACTGCATCATAGATCCAAGAGTCTGAAAATCACCAAAAAACTTATGTTGCTGAAGGAAGAAATGGAGAAAAGAGGCCTGCTAGATACATACAAGGCTTTTCATCCCCCAAAAGCCGAATACACATTCTTCTCCAGCGCACATGGAGCGTTCTCCAAATAGATCATGTTGGAGGACATGTTTAGCTAATCTGGGAGTTTTGTTGTTTTGCTCACTCCCAGCTTAATCTTATTTAAGCCAATGTTCATTCTAATGAGATCTCTCTTCTATGTAAACACTGCTAGAGGGTGTGGCACTTACAGAAGTCACCTTGATTGAATAACTTCTGACTTATACATCTACTAAGACTTCTATGTTTTCTAGATTGGGCACAGCTCCTCTTTATACCCACTGCACCCAACGTGGGACAGTTAGAATTTACCAGGAGACTACCACCCTGGCTACGCTGAGACTAAAGGAAGACTATAGGAAGGATCATACTAGTTTGCTCTAAGCAGGCGAGTATGACCCTTTCAGTACATGAGAACAAGATACTCAGAATCACCCTGGTGCAGATAATAATAAGAAGGACCTTGTGGGTACCATCTAGATTACATGAAGCTCATGAAGTTAAGATGTATTACTTTATATCAGCCCCTCTCTCTCCAGTGTTTTACATAAGAGATAATCTCGGGATTAGTCCTTGGTGTAACCTTTGTTTATACCTACAATAGGGTGTGGCACTACACTCTGTTTAGGGTTCTTTGTTGGCATGACAACCTCCCGATTGGATTACTTTGGTGTATATAAGGGGCTGACTTGAGGCCCCTTCACCCTTTTACCTTTTGCCTTTTGGTTCCTCAGCCTTCAGCTTTTGGCTCCTGCGGCTTTTGGCTTTTGGCTTTGGTCTTTTGCTCTTTGGCCTTTTGCTCCATCTTCTAGTGCTGTGGAAGAGCTTTTGTACTATTAAAAGCCGTTTTTGGAACTGCACCGGACTCGTGAGTTTTCATCTGTTCTCCCGGCGTCCTCGGAGGTAGAAGACAACCTCTGTCCTGACACTGTCGGGGACCCCGCGGCGTTCCCCGACATTTGGCGTCCCTGGGTGGGCCCGACGAACATCGTCTGGTCTAATTATCATCGGACAGAGATCATCTGCCTCCGAACCGTGAGTAAAATGATGGATATCTCATGGTATAGATACATTGTATCTTTTATTGGCTCAGAACCATACATAGCCCAGTCTATAAGGTTCCTTTCTGAGAACTACTCTATCTTTTCACAAATCATCTGGGTCCTTGCGATTTTTAAACTGTACCTTTGTGTAAGGACAATGTTTAGTAGAGAGAGGGAAGAAAGTAATAAATTGAATGCAATCTTAAGGGACGAGGTTTACTCAGCGATTAAAGAAATAAGTGAGGATTATAAAGCTACAGGTAAACTGGTCTTAAAGCTTGAGGACAGAATTATTAAACAGATCTTAAAATTCAAAGAAAAATTAGAAGAACAGGATTTAAAATTCAAAGAAAAATTAGAAGAACAGGAAAGTAAAATTATTAAACAGGATTTAAAATTTGAAATAAAGTTTGAAGAGCAGAAGAAGGATATCGATAAAATCAGCATTATCTTAGAGGAAGAAATTGACAAACAGAGAGATAGAATAGATGGACAGAAAGAGGAGGTTTGGAAGTTACACATAAGATTGAAAGAACAAAAGGAAGAAACATATAGGAAACTTGAAAACTTAAACCAAGAAATGGATGTGTTACGCAGGGAGATTTCTGATTTCATAACTTATCAATCAGGACCTAGCGCATACCCAATACTGAGGCGTGAACCAACTAAAAGCCGTTCACAAACACGTCCCAAAGCTGTAGACTTGAAAAAGGTGTATACATTCCCAGCAAAAAAATCTAAAAAGAATTCTAATGTGGTTGATAACTTAGAGGAGGAACAGGAAAACCCAGAGGAGGCAAATTCCCAAGCTGAAAATCTCCCCAGAGTTAATACCCTCAATGGGGTAGATGTTCCTCTGCCAGATACCACAAGCTCTGATGAGGAAGAACGGGAGGAACAGATTAGCTCGAGTCAAAGAGCAAAGCCCAGCAATCTTTCTCATGACCAATCTAAAGATAAAGTAAAACCGATTCATGAAGACTTAGAAATTGAGGCAATAACCCCGTTTAGGAAGGCTTGCGACAGGTTTGGAATATCAAGTCCTTATACTTTAAAATATTTAGCTGATTGGAGCGAAAATGATCAGTGGGTATTGGGAGACTTTGAAACGGTAGCCCATACTTGTCTAAACAAATCACAGTACATGCAATGGCATATGTGGTATGCAGATGGGGTTAACCAGAATATTGACACTTTAAGAGAAAAGGAATCAGGCCATACTATAACTTTTGCCATGCTAAAAGGTGAAGGTGAATGGAAAAAAGAAAGCAAAACAAGCGACATTACCTGAACCTATTTTAAAATTTGTTCGGGAGACAGCATTAAAAGCGTGGGAAAGAGTAGGTTCCGACCCAGAATTTCTAGGTAGCTATACGAAAATTTACCAGGGTCGTGATGAACCATACTTTGATTTTGTTGGGAGATTATGTGAAACAATCCAAAGACAGGTTCAAGACCCAACCACTCAAGAAATCCTAAAACGAAACTTAGCATATGAGAATGCTAATCAAAAATGTCGAGCATTACTATATGGTATTAAGGAAAAGGATGACCTCATGGGGTATCTAAAGGCCTGTAGAAATGTCGGTTTAACCTCCCATAAAACACAGGATGATATAGAGGCTTATCCCATACAGCAGGAGGATCAGGAGGGGGATGAAATGTCAGACAGCTCTAGGGGGGAGAAACAATAAACTTCAAAGAATAAACAAACAAACAAAGAGAAACTATTCTAATAATCGCAGCTCCACCCCTTGGAGGGCCCCACCTGGACCATGCCCAAGGTGCTGGAAGGGAAAACATTGGGCCAGAGACTGTCGGTCTCGGAGACGAAGTCAGCCTCAGGCTTCATCTGGACAGATAACCTGCTTTAACTCTGGAGGGAAGGGGCACAACCGTAGAGATTGCCCATCTCCTAAAACTATCAATACAGGGCAACATCCTAATAATCCCTTTATGGGAAATATTACATGGACTCCCTCCCAGGTTCCACAAGTTCCGCAGGCTCAAATGACACCTATGCCTCCCTCGAATGCGGGAAACTGGGTGGGGGGCCAGCCCCAGGCCCAGCTGAATCCAGGGGCACCCTCATTCATCCCACCTGCCCAGTATCCTCCGAATCAGAACCCACAGAATTGCAATCAATAAATACTCTCCAGCCTACCACATCAGGCAGTGGCAGTCTCGACATTCTTTGCCCTAAGACTGTCACAATATACCCAAGTCAAGACCCCTACATGCTAAAAACAGGGATAAAAGGACCTGCTCCCCAGGTAGTATGGGTTTAATTCAGGGGAGCGATTGGCTGAAATTTAAGGGAATTATGGTGCATTTCGGACTTCTGGATCCTGAATCTCATGGAGAGATAATACTGTCAATATCTGTGCCAACTAAATGGACTTTTAAAAAAGGGGAACCACTTGCTAAACTATTATTATTTTTTGAGGATCCGTATAGTCAGTCCGAACACCCTACAGCTGGTGGCTTAAACAGTACCAACCATTCTGCCAACTTCATTGTTGGTTATGCAGCCACACAGAACCAAGCCCACCAGCCACCTGCTAACTATCTAGTTGGGTACACTGCCAGAATTTCTCAGGCCAAACGGCCGGTTATACCCATTGAAATTTATAAAAGGAAATTCAAAGGCATGTTGGATACAGGGGCAGACATATCCATAATCTCCACTAAGTATTGGCCCTCTAAGTGGGCCCTAAAGAAAGTGTCCCATAGCCTGAGCGGGGTAGGCAATATCTCCTCCTCTCTTCTCTGACAGAGTGCCAGGTGGCTGCCGTGTATTGGCCCTGAAGGGAATGTAGCCATGGTCC
The DNA here is from genome assembly GCA_021461705.1 of Cryptotis parvus. Lineage (NCBI taxonomy): Eukaryota > Metazoa > Chordata > Mammalia > Eulipotyphla > Soricidae > Cryptotis > Cryptotis parvus. The sequence continues at coordinate 28,056 of JAJIBD010001445.1, read as the reverse complement.
AGCCTTATATAGCCCCTATGCCTTTAACTTTATGGGGTCGAGACATGCTGGAGCAGTGGGGGGCAGTAATTCACATACCTCGTCCAATTCCCGGTCGAGCACCAATTCCAGCTCTCCATAATAAGCCTAACACCGGGAGTAACCCTTTTTAATTGGGGCCGCTGTGGTTAAGCGCCCACCACCTATCCGTATTCAGTGGAAGTCTAACAAACCTATATGGACACCACAGTGGCCCCTCAATACCAAAAAGTTAGAGGCGCTAACAAATCCAGTGGAAGAACAGCTGAAATTAGGACATATTGAGGAAACGTTTTCAGAATGGAATTCTCCTGTTTTTGTAATACAGAAAAAATCAGGCAAATGGCGTTTGCTGATTGACTTAAGGAATGTAAATTCTACTATGGTCCCCATGGGAGCCCTACAACCTGGGCTCCCCTCTCCAGCAGCTATTCCTAAAGATTGGCCGCTAATTATCATAGATTTAAAAGACTGCTTTTACAGCATACCTATCCACCCAGATGATCGGAAAAGGTTTGCATTTTCAGTCCCTTCCATTAATTATAAAGGTCCTTTACGTAGGTTTCAGTGGACAGTATTGCCCCAAGGAATGACTAATTCACCTACGATGTGTCAACACTTTGTTGATGAGGTTTTGCGACCCATTCGTGCTAAATTTCCTGGTGCATACATCATCCACTACATGGATGATATCCTGCTAGCTTGTGATAATTCCAGAGATCTCCAGAATTTATATAATGATGTAATGACAGTTTTACCAGAGGCTGGCTTACAAGTAGCTCCGAAAAAATTCAGATGCAGCCTCCATATGAATATTTGGGCTATGCTCTTGACCGCACTACAGTGCGCCCTCAAAAAATTTCCATTAGTCAGAAAGGGCTCAAAACCTTGAATGATTTTCAAAAACTGCTGGGGGATATCAACTGGGTGCGCCCCTCCCTTGGTATTCCTAACTGTGAGCTCAGTAACCTGTTCCGCACCCTTGAAGGTGATCCTGCTTTAAATAGCCCAAGGCAGCTAACTCCTAAAGCTCAGAAGGAATTAGATTTTTTCATGGATCGGCTTCAAAAATCTTACCTCTCCAGATTTAATCCCGGAGAAAAGGTATGGTTCTTGGTCTTCAACACTCCCGAGTCTCCAACTGCTGCTATAGCCCAATTATCTGGACCGTTAGAATGGGTTTACTTACATAACAAGCAGAATCGTACTGCTACACCTTACCTTGAGATGATAGCTAACCTTATAATTAAGGGAAGATCAAGAACCCAAGTATTACTTGGACATGATCCCCATGTAATTGTACTACCCGACCCTAAAAAAGAAATTGAAGCTGTTTTACCACTGAGTGAAATCCTTCAAAGAGCTTTAGCAGATTTTTCAGGAGAAATATCTTATCATTACCCAGCTGGAAAAACCTGGGAATTTCTGAAAAGGACACCTTTTGTAATTTCCACCATTATCCGCTCCTCTCCCATTCCTGATGCTCCAGTGTATTATATTGATGGCTCCTCATCAGGAAGGGGTGGAATTACAGGTCCTTCATTGACCACTACTGTGCATACAAATTATAAATCTGCCCAACAAGTGGAACTCGCCACCTTGATACATTTACTATCCCGTATATCTGGCCCATGTAATGTGGTGAGTGATTCTGCATATGTAGTTGGTTTATTTCCTGGAATTGTCACTGCTTCTTTAAATGCCCATAATCCTATAATTCAGGAACTACTCCATAAACTACAAGATCTCCTCCGAAATAGAACATTCCCTATATACATCTCCCACATCCATTCTCACAGCCGACTCCCGGGCCAATGGTTCGAGGAAACGAAGCAGCAGATCTCTTGGCAGCACCAGTATTTAAATCAGCTGAGGAAGAGCACCAGACTCTACATACAAATGCCCGCCGCCTTCATGTACACCATGGCATCCCATGGAGACAAGCTAGACAAATTGTCTGCAACTGTCCTGTCTGTGCTCCTTTACATTGTACATCTCATGTAGCAGGAGCAAATCCTCGAGGTTTACAGACAAACCAATTGTGGCAAATGGATATAACTCAAAACTATACTAACTTATTTCCCAACAAACCTTTCCTTCATGTGGTCATCGATACATATTCCCGGTTCATATGGGCTGTTCCTATGACGTCTGAAAGAGCTAAATCTGTTTGTTCATTTTTACTCCAGTGCTTCTCCGTCATGGGTATTCCCCATACCATAAAAACAGATAATGGTCCTGCTTACACCAGCAAAACCTTCAAATCCTTTTTGCGAGGAATGGCAGATCAAACATATTACAGGAATTCCATATAATCCACAAGGACAAGGAATAGTTGAACGCGCCCACAGAACGCTTAAAACTCAGCTATTAAAGCAACGAAAAACAAGTATGCCTCCAATGGATTCTTTATCTTTAACATTATTCACCTTAAACTTCTTAAATATACCTCAAGGAGATCCCTATACCGCGGCTGAACGTCACTTTCAAGAAGATACGCAAATTCAAAAAACAGTCAATTCACCTATCTGGGTGAAAATTGATGATAAATGGATTGCAGGTCACCTCCTCATTCGGGAAGAGGCTATGCTTTCATTTCTACAGACGATAACCCTGCCAAGAAACTCTGGGTTCCTCTGCGACTTGTTAAGACTAGAATTCTTCAAGAATCAGAAAACAACTAATTCTTTCAATATAAAGTCTTAAATTTTAAATTGCAAGTTGCTATTTAAACTTCCTGGATTGGTTCATTTTATAATGATCTTGTTTTGCAGTCTGTGATTATGGTTCATGTCTAATATCTTGCCTTACAGCCTAAATGTTTTCTTTCTTACAAAAAAAAAAAGGGGTGGAAAAATGGGTGGACTCTGAGTATAGTGCTCAATGTCAATATGTTTCAAGGACTAATGTTAAAGTTTCCTTTTTTAATGTTTTGCTCACAGGTATTTGCAGAAAAAGAACTTGGCTGCTGCAGATTCCTTCTATGTTGCTTCGAGGCTTTGGACTCTGATCACAGTGCTCATTACAAAAATGTTTGCTAAATCAATGAAAAATTGTTTTTCTAATGATTCTGTTCACAGGATGAGATATTCGAATCCAGTAAACCTGCGCTACAGTGCTCAATACTCCGAGACTCCTAAAACAGTGCTCACTAAAAATTTAATAATTTGCAAAACTAATTTTTCCCAATGCTCTATTCACAGGAAAAGACACTTTCTCACCATCATTTGCCGGCTTTATATTCATGAAGCGCTTGACTCGTTACCATTTATCACCCTAAATGGGTCACATATACAGCTGTAAGATATTGATCAATCAAATATATGTGTGCGTGTGTGTGCATGTGGTGGCCACCATTATGTTTGTGATTAATGTTGTGTCTATGTTATGTCTCAATTACTACCTTCTCAATTTCTGACCACTACAAACCTCTATTACATTCATCAGCTCCACTGCTGATCCACTAGGTTTATCAATTTTAAAATCATCAATTCTCATACTTATTTTCCTGCTCCACCCATGTTGGAGCTTCTTTATGTTCTTCTCTCCATCCCAGACTTGGATCCCTACAAAGCTTTAAAATCTCTACTTGTGATTAACCTCGAAAAGTGTTTTTGTCTCGCCTAAGCTACAGGTACAGTTACCGGTGCCAGTGTCCACTTGCTAAAGAAGCCCTGCAAGACGCCCACACCGATGTTCCAGACACCTGCTCCAGCGCTCAAGACTCCTGTTCCAGAGTTCAAGATATCACACCGATGTTCCGGACACCTGTTCCAGCACTCAAGACTCCAGTTCCAGAATTCGAGATACTTGTTCCAGTGCTCCTGAAACCTGATCCAGTGTTCCTGATAATACATCGAGTCCCTGATGATTGCTCTCCCGAGACTCATTCCTGTCTTCACCGATGCTGCTGTTCCAGAATCAGTTCTTCAGTTCTTCGGACCTTGTTCCAGAGATGTGACTTCATGGGAAATTGACTCTCACTAATTTAGGACAATACAGGCTGTAGTCTGTTATGACCAAACAGCCAGAGACATTTTACTATGAACTTTACTCGGTTCAAAATTAATTCGGACATTGGGACAACATATGATATTACCTTGTAATTGGAATTGTTCCTTTTCTGTTTCTCTCCTCTGTATGTATTATTTAGAGTACTTGTATTTTTATATTTTTGTAAACAAAAAAGGGAGAGTTGTTGGAGGACATGTTTAGCTAATCTGGGAGTTTTGTTGTTTTGCTCACTCCCAGCTTAATCTTATTTAAGCCAATGTTCATTCTAATGAGATCTCTCTTCTATGTAAACACTGCTAGAGGGTGTGGCAGTTACAGAAGTCACCTTGATTGAATAACTTCTGACTTATACATCTACTAAGACTTCTATGTTTTCTAGATTGGGCACAGCTCCTCTTTATACCCACTGCACCCAGCGTGGGTCAGTTAGAATTTACCAGGAGACTACCACCCTGGCTACGCTGAGACTAAAGGAAGACTATAGGAAGGATCATACTAGTTTGCTCTAAGCAGGCGAGTATGACCCTTTCAGTACATGAGAACAAGATACTCAGAATCACCCTGGTGCAGATAATAATAAGAAGGACCTTGTGGGTACCATCTAGATTACATGAAGCTCATGAAGTTAAGAATGTATTCCTTTATATCAGCCCCCTCTCTCTCCAGTGTTTTACATAAGAGATAATCTCGGGATTAGTCCTTGGTGTAACCTTTGTTTATACCTACAATAGGGTGTGGCACTACACTCTGTTTAGGGTTCTTTGTTGGCATGACAACCTCCCGATTGGATTACTTTGGTGTATATAAGGGGCTGACTTGAGGCCCCTTCACCCTTTTACCTTTTGCCTTTTGGTTCCTCAGCCTTCAGCTTTTGGCTCCTGCGGCTTTTGGCTTTTGGCTTTGGTCTTTTGCTCTTTGGCCTTTTGCTCCATCTTCTAATGCTGTGGAAGAGCTTTTGTACTATTAAAAGCCATTTTTGGAACTGCACCGGACTCGTGAGTTTTCATCTGTTCTCCCGGCGTCCTCGGAGGTAGAAGACAACCTCTGTCCTGACACTGTCGGGGACCCCAGCGGCGTTCCCCGACAAGATCACGTATTGAGCCACAAAATATACATCCATAAAATCAGGAAGATAGAAATTGTGTCAACTATCTTTTCAGATCCTGATGCCCTGAAAATGGAAGTTAACCACACACAAAACAGAGAGTCTAAGCAAGCACCTGGAAACTGAACAGCTCACTGCTGAACAACCAATGAGTCATAGAAGAAATCAATGGAGAAATTCAAAGATTCCAGGAAACACGTGAAAAATGAAGACAGGGACTCTTAAAAACTTGTGAGATACAGCGAAAGCAGTGTTATGAGGAAAGTTCATTAGCTCTGTAAGCATTCATCAGGAAAAAAGGAAGGGCCCACTGTTGGATGACAGATCTAGCTGATCTGGAAGCTTTGTTGTTTTGCCCACTCTCAGCTTAATCTATTTAAGCCAAGGTTCATTCCAATGAGACCTCTCTTCTACGTAAACACTGCTAGAGGGGGTGGCAGTTACAGAAGTCACCTTGATTGAATAACTTCTGACTTATACATCTTCTATGTTTTCTAGATTGGGCACAGCTCCTCTTTATACCCACTGCACCCAGCGTGGGACAGTTAGAATTTACCAGGAGACTACCACCCTGGCTATGTTGAGACTATAGGAAGACTATAGGAAGGATCATACTAGTTTGCTCTAAGCAGGCGAGTGTGACCCTTTCAGTACACGAGAACAAGATACTCAGTATCAACCCGGTGCAGATAATAATAAGAAGGACCTTGTGGGTACCGTCTAGATTACATGAAGCTCATTAAATTAAGATGTATGACTTTATATCAGCCCCCCCCCTCTCTCTCCAGTGTTTTACATAAGAGATAATCTTGGGATTAGTCCTTGGTGTAATCTTTGTGTATACCTGCAATAGGGTGTGGCACTACACTCTGCTTAGAGTTCTTTGTTGACAGGAGGTTTTTGGCTCCTCAGCTTGCAGTTTTTGGATCCTGTGGCTTTTGGCTCCTTGGCCTTTTGCTTTTGGCTTTTGGCTTTTTGCTCTTTGGCCTTTTGCTCCTTCTTCTGGGTAGGACTCATCTCGCGTGAGGTCCTCTCTCTTTTGGTGGGAGACTTAGGCTCTTTTGTATGGTCTAACTTTGGACCAGAGCTAGAGTTTGTTCATTATATTGGAGTGCTGTGGAAGAGATTTTGTACTATTTAAAGCCTTTTTTTAGAATTGCATCGGACTCATGAGTTTTCATCTGTTCCCCAGCGTCCTCGGAGGTAGAAGAGAACTTCTGTCCTGACACTGTTGGGGACTCCGGTGACATTCCCGACAGCTGAATAAAGAAGACCTGCATACCTGAATAAGCCAATTGCCGACGAAGAAATTGAAACAGTAATTATTAACAGTCTGCCCAAACAAAAAAGCCTAGGGACCAGATGAATTCACTAGTGAATTCTTCCAACCTTTAAAGATGACCTACTGCCAGTCATTTTCAAGCTCTTCCAGGGAAAAGAAGAAACAGAAACACTTTCCAATAGCTTCTACAAGGCATATATCACCATGATACCCAAAGCAGGCAGAGACAATATATATGCATCGTATTGCATATGTACATATATATATGTACATATTATGACACCAATATCCAAGGTCAGGTAAAACATAGATCAGGATGTCTTGTCAAAGGTGGAAATTATCACAAACGTGTGGGAGGAGAGTCTAGGTAAGACAGAGAATGGAACAGTGTGCTAATAATTGTCGAAAGTGCTAATAACAACCAAAAACAGAGCATTAAATACAGGCAAAAGATACACATGACAACCTCTTGATGGATGTATCGTAATATACAATGTGGACGGGATGGAAAAGAGAAAGAGAAAGAGTTAGAAAGAGAAAGAAATAAAATCCCTGCCATAGACGCAGGGGCAGGGATGGGGGAGGGAATCGGGGACATTGGTGGTGGGAAATGGGCAATGTGGAGGGATGGGTACTGACACTGTATGACCGAAACCCATATCGGAACATCTTATGAACATCAAAATTAAGAAAAAATAAATTCCTTTATTTCTTTTAGATCAAACTGTGAAGGTAACAAGAAAAGAGTCTGTATGCCAAAAAATATGAGAACCTGGAAGAAATGGACAACTTCCAGAAGTTCTATAACCTCCCATGGCTGAAACAAGAAGACGTGTGATACCTGAATAAAACTATCACCATCAGGGAAATTGAAACAGTAATTAAAAATTTGCCCAAACACAAAAGCACAGGTCCAGATGGATTCACTAGTGAATTCTTCCAACCTTTAAGGGCGACCTACTGCCAGTCATTTCAAGCTCTTCCAAGGAATGAGAAACAGAGACAATTTCAAATAGCTTCTATGAGGCATATATCACCCTGACACCCAAAGCAGGCAGAGACAACACACACACACACACACACAAAAAGAAAACCACAGACCAGGGGGACCCAGTTTTTTCTAGGTCAGACCATCAACCATCCAGGGCCCACGGGGCAGAGCTCTGGGGGGTGAAGACAAGTCGCTCTCCTGTCTGCCCCCTGCCTACACAGCCAGGCACCACAGCCACATCTGCAACACTATAGAAAAAACATCAGCAAGAAGTGTTGACTGGAGGGGACAATTTAGTGCCCTATTTTGAAAAAAGGACTAGCTGACAGTTTGAAACTATTAATAATCTGGTAATTAGTATTTTGGGGGTGGGGGGCATACCCAGCGGCTACGCCTGACTTGGTGCACGGGGAACACATAGTCCTAGGGATTGAACCCAGGGTTCATGTGTACAAGCATGTTCTAGCTGACAAGCAGTAACTTAGATTTTGATAAATTATTGTTTAGTAAATATATGTAAATACCCACAAGTTCTAGGACTATAAACATTTAAAATTTGGGTTAAAAAGAATGCCTCCTGACTCTAAGCTGTTTTGAATCAATGAAACACTCAGAAAATATGAAGGAAAAGGGATAACCTTAGGTGTCAGGAGAGGTAGATTTTTTTTTTTTTGCTTTTTGCATCACACCCAGCAATGCTCAGGTGTTATTCCTGGCTGTGCACTAAGGAATTACTTCTGGAGGTGCTTGGGGGACCATGTGGAATGCCAGGAATTGAAGCCAGATTGGCTGCATACAAGGGAAATGCCGTACCCGCTGTGCTATCGTTCCTGCCCCGGACAAGAAGATTTTCAAACTTAAAGGTGTACATTTTATTTTATTTTTGCTGATGCGGACCTCAAACCCAAGGACTCACATATGTGAACCCTGTGCTCTACCATTTGGTTACATCCACTGCATTGAGCCTTAGTTGGATTGGTTCTGAGACACATTTCTCAGAAACAGCAAATACTTAGCTGGCGAGAATAGCAAATAAAAGTTATGTCAAAATTCAATGCAAATTTTTAGAAACTTATTTTGTAGCCTTTCTACTAGGCTTGGCACTGTAGCTGTTCCCAACATCTTGTTATTTCAAGGAGCCAAACCAATGGCTAGATTTAATAATACAGACCGAACAATGGAAACACCAAAAGTCTTCATTTTTAACCAGACAGGTAGGTATGTGGAAATTCTATGGTATAAAAAAGGTTGTTATTGCTAGTGTGCTTCTATGGGTGCTAATGTCATTTTAACTAAAAGTTACAAGATTGGATTTATGATATAAAGCTCCCATTTTTTCTAGTGAGGGGAAGTTCTAAAACAGGACTTAAATTCCTTGGGGGCCACTCTGAACAAGTACTTTCCTGATGAACTGTTGTGATTTTATTGTCTCCCCAGTAGTGGTAATCTTAACATGAGTAGGCAATTTCAATATCTTCTATAGGTGACTTTTCATTTTAAAGAATTTTTTTTAAAAGATACCCTAGAGGTTAGGGCATTTGCTTTGTACACGGCCAACCCAGATTCAATCCACAGCATCCCATATAGTCCCCTGAGCACTGCCACGAGTAATTCCTGAGCAAAGAGCCAGGAGCAACCCCTGACCGTTGCCAGGTATGACCAAACAAACAAACAAGAAAAGATACCCTAGAGATGACTACAAGAGTATGCCACCCACACGACAGAGTGTGGCAAGCTACCCGTGTCTTATTTGATATGCCAAATACCAGTAACAATTATAGACCTCATTACCATTACCTGATGGAATGGTGTAAGGCACTTTATATTACTTGCAGATGCTCTTGGGCTCTACTAGCATGAGACAGGACATATAGAGATTGACTGGTGCCTGCTCAAGCAAATTTATGATGAATGGGAAGACAATGATACAGACAGTGATAGAGACCAAACACCCTGATGAACACAGATGCTAAGATCACGATCACGATCTTCCCGTTCATCATCTATTTGCTAGAGTGGGCACCAGTAATATCTCCATATGTCCTGTCTCATGCCAGTAGAGCCAAGGGCATCGGCTTGCTACAGGAACATAAAGAGCCTCAAACCATTATATTAGGTTATGGGAATGACCTAGGCTTGCCAGGCTTTCCGTGCAGGAAGAATACTCTTTGAAACACCTCCAAATAATGCATTTATTGATGAAAGGCGCCGTTCGCAAGTGGCTGCCCAAGCCAGGCTGTGATGGGCTGGTCTGCTCGGTGGAGTTCTGACGAGAGGGAAGTCCAAATGTGGAAAATGGTGGCGCCCCTGTACTGGGGGTGGAGGGGGTTTGTCTGGCTTGTTGTGAGGCTCTGCCGAGGTGGTGGGCCAGGGCTAGAACCCGCCATGTTTCCAGACTGCCTCATGAATGGCTGGGCACAGGGAGAGCAAGGAACAGCTCTGCCCCATGTCTGAGAGGCTGTGGACCAGAATACCTGGCCCGGATTGAGGAAAAACCTGCTGCAGGGAGGGTGTCGATGATCCGGGCTATGATGGGCTGGTCTGCTGGGTGGAGTTCTGACGAGAGGGAAATCCAAATGTGGAAAATGGCTCTGCCCCATGTCTGAGAGTCTCTGGATTATATGAGATTATAGACAACCTTATAATTAAGGGAAGATCAAGAACCCAAGTATGACTTGGACATGATCCCCATGTAATTGTACTACCTGACCCTAAAAAAGAAATTGAAGCTGTTTTACCACTCAGTGAAATCCTTCAGAGAGCTTTAGCAGATTTTTCAGGAGAAATATCTTATCATTACCCAGCTTGGAAAACCTGGGAATTTCTGGAAAGGACACCTTTTGTAATTTCCACTATTGTCCGCTCCTCTCCCATTCCTGATGCTCCAGTGTATTATATTGATGGTTCCTCATCAGGAAGGGGTGGAATAACAGGTCCTTTATGGACCACTACTGAGCATACAAATTATAAATCTGCCCAAGAAGTGGAACTCGCCACCCTGATACATTTACTATCCCAGTATCTGGCCCATGTAATGTGGTGAGTGATTCTGCATATGCAGTTGGTTTATTTCCAGGAATTGCCACTGCTTCTTTAAATGCCCATAATCCTATAATTCAGGAGCTGCTCCATAAACTACAAGATCTCCTCTGAAAAAGAACTTTCACTATATACATCTCCCACATCCATTCTCACAGCCGACTCCCGGGCCGATGGTCCAAGGAAATGAAGCAGCAGATCTCTTGGCAGCACCAGGATTTAAATCAGCTGAGGAAGAGCACCAGACTCTACAGACAAATGCCCGCCGCCTTCATGTACACCCTGACATCCCATGGAGACAAGCTAGACAAATTGTCCGCAAGTGTCCTGTCTGTGCTCCTTTACATTGTACATCTCATGTGGCACGAGCAAATCCTCGAGGTTTACAGACAAACCAATTGTGGCAGATGGATATAACTCATACTAACTTATTTCCCAAAAAAAACCGTTCCTTCGTGAGGTCATTGATACATATTTATGGTTCATGTGGGCTGTTCCTATGACGTCTGAAAGAGCTAAATCTGTTTGTTCATTTTTACTCCAGTGCTTCTCCGTCATGGCTACTCCCCATACCATAAACACAGATAATGGTCCTGCTTACACCAGCAAAACCTTCAAATCCTTTTGCGAGGAATGCCAGGTCAAACATATTATAGGAATTCCATATAATCCACAAGGACAGTTGTTGAACATGCTCACAGAATGCTTAAAACTCCGTTATTAAAGCAATGCCTCCAATGGATTCTTTATCTTTAACATTATTCACCACCGTAAATTTCTTAAATATACCTCAAGGAGATCCCTATACCGCGGCTGAACGTCATTTTCAATAAGATATGCAAACTCAAGAAACAGTCAATTCACCTATCTGGGTGAAAATTGATGATAAATGGGTTGCAGGTCACCTCCTCATTCGGGGAAGAGGTTATGCTTTCATTTCTACAGATGATAACACTGCCAAGAAACTCTGGGTTCCTCTGCGACTTGTTAAGACTAGAATTCTCCAAGAATCAGGAAACAACTAATTCTTTCAATATAAAGTCTTAAATTTTAAATTGCACGTTGCCGTTTAAACCTCCTGGATTGGTTCATTTTAATAATGATCTTGTTTTGCAGTCTGTGATCATGGTTCATGTCTAATATCTTGCCTTACAGCCTAAATGCTTTCTTTCTTATGGGAAAAAAAAAGGGTGGAAAAATGGGTAGACTCTGAGTTCATAGTGCTCTATGTCAATGATCACAGAGCTCATTACAAAAAATGTTTGCTAAATCAATGAAAAATTGTTCTTATAATGATTCTGTTCACAGGATAAGATATTGGAATGCAGTAAACTTGCGCTACAGTGCTCAATACTCTGAGACTCCTAAAACAGTGCCCACTAAAAACTTAATAATTTGCAAAAAATAATTTTTCCCAATGCTCTATTCACAGGAAAAGACACTTCCTCACCATCATTTGCCGGCTTTATGTTCATGAGGCGCTTGATTCCTTACCATTTATCACTCTAGATGGGTCATATATACAGCTTTAAGATACTGATCGGTCAAATGTGTGTGTGCGTGTGTATGTGTGTGTTTGGTGGCCACCATTGAGTCTATGTTGTCTCAACTACTACCTTCTCAATTTCTGACCACTACAAACCTCTATTAAATTCATCAGCTCCACTGCCGCACCACTAGACTCACTGCTGAACCACTAGACTCATCAATTTTAAAATCATCAATTCTCATACTTATTTCCCTGCTCCACTGTGTTGGAGCTTCTTTATGTTCTTCTCTCCATTCCAGACTTGGATCCCTGCCAAGCCTTAAAATCTCTGTTTGTGATTAATCTCAAAAAAGTGTTTTTGTCTCGCCTAAAATCTACAGGTACAGTTACCGGCGCCAGTGTCCACTGCTGAAGAAGCCCTGCAAGACGCCCACACCGATGATCCGGACACCTGTTCCAGCGCTCAAGACTCCTGTTCGAGAGTTCGAGATATTTGTTCCAGTGTTCCTGAGACCCGATCCAGTGTTCCTGACAATTTAACGAGTTCCTGATCACTGCTCTCCAAAGACTCATACTCATATGATCACTGTTATTGCTGTTCCAGAAGTAGACTGCTGTTCCACAGACTTTGTACCAAACACCCGACTTTACATAAAATACAGCCAATTGGCTCTCACAAATTATGGACAGTGCAAACTATAGTCCGTTATAATCAGACAGCTAGAAACACTTTGTCATGAACTTTGCTTTGGGTCCAAAAAACAAGTTAGGATCCTAAAGTAACAGGTATTATCATTTTGTAATTGGAATTGTTTTTTCTTATCTTAATTTTCTGTACGTTACTAAATATTTTGTACATTTTCAATTTGCATTAGTAAACTAATCAGGGGAGTTGTTGCAGGACTCCTCTAAGAGCCCCCTTTCTCTACCCTATGGAGGATTTTCCAGGTGGATCTTGGCTCAAGACATTAGCATATAAAAAAGACATTGGGTGAGGTGCTGGGAGAAATTACCTGAGGGCATTTGACCCTTCCTGCCAGGGGAAGTTACATTTGGCTAGCAGCTCCTCCCAGCTCTGCTGGGAGGCTCTGAATTAGCTCTGGGTCCTTGGACATTTCTATAGAGCTATTTTCCTGTTTTTATCTCTAGATAGCCCAGCCCAGAATGGGCTGGGCTGGGGAGTTTGGGCGGATTTCTGGCCATAAGATAAGCTGCAAGAAGAAAGAAGCTCTCTCTTTTTTTACCCTTTCGCCATTTTGGCGTCCCTTGGTGTTTTGCTTCTCCGCCCTCTCCATTCTCTGTTGGGCCTCAACACGTGGTGGCAGCCATCTTGGCCTGCACCTGGCTGGGGCCTAGCTGGGAACCCAGAGTCCGGAGGTTTTCCCTGCTCTTGGATTGTATATTGGAACCTGTGGTAGTAAAGCCCTCTTAAAACTGCATTGGATTCCTGAGTTTTCATCCATTCCTCGCCAGCTTCGGAAGTAGAAGGGAATTCCCTTCCCGGCACTCTTGGGGACCCCGTTGGCTCTCCCCGACAAAAATGGATTAAAGATCCCAGTATCAGACCTGAATTCATAAAGTATACTGAAGAAATTATAGGTAAAACCCTCTGGGACATTGAAGCTAAAGACATCTTCAAGGTGGAAACACCATTAATAAAGCAAGTAGAAGAAAAGATAAACATATGGGACTACATAAAACTAAAGAGCTCTGTACCTGGAAAGAAACAGTGACCTGATAGAAAGACAGTCCACAGAATGGGAACGAATATTCGGAAAATACCCATCTGATAAGGGGTTAATATCCAGGATATATCCGGCACTGGTACAGCTTTATAAGAAGAAAACAGCCAACCCCATAAAAAATGGGGAGAAGAGATGAACAGAAACTTTGACAAGGAAGAATCTTGAATGGCCAAAAGGCATATGAAAAAATGCTCAACATCACTAATCATCACAGAGATGCAAACCAAAACAACAATGATGTATCACCTCATACCACAGAGACTGACCCATATCCTAAAGGATAAAAGCAGCAAGCGCTGGCGTGGATGCGGGAAAGTGGACTCTCATAGATCGCTGGCGGGAATGTCGACTTGTACAACCTTTCTGGAAAACTACATGGACATTCCTCAAAAGACTAGAAATTGAGCTCCCTTTTGACCCAGCCATACCACTCCAGGGAATATAACCTGGGAAGACAAAAACACACATCAGAAACACCATCCGCACTTTTATTTTCATAGCAGCACTATCCTCAATAGCCTGAACCTGGAAACAACCAGTATGCCAGAGAACTGATGACTGGATTAAGAAACTTTGAAACATCTATACAAAGGAATACTACGCAGCTGTTAGGAAAAATGAAGTTATGAAATTTGACTATAAATGGATGGACATGGAAAGAATCGTGTTGAGTGGAATTAGTCAATGGGAAAGAGAGAGATACAGATTGACTGCATTTACTTGCATGACATAAATATATACATATTATGATACCAAAATCCAGTGTCAGACGGAACGTTTATCAGGAGGACATACCAAAAGTGGAAATTGCCACAAACATGCGGGAGTCAGAGGTAAGACAGAGAGGGAACATGTGTGAATAAATGTCAAAAGGGTTAATACCAACCTAGAACTGAGCATTAAATACAGGCAAAAAAAAAATGCACATGATGGCCTCTAAGTGTATGTATTGCAATCCACAATATGTAAGAGAAGTAAAGGAGAGAGGGAGAGAGAAAAGAGATCAAGAACCTGCCATTTAGGCAGGCTAAGGGAGGAGGCGGTAATTGGGGACATTGGTGGTGGGAAATTGGCACTGGTGGAGGGCGGGTGCTGGAACACTATGTGACCGAAACCTCCAAACATGAACGACGTTGTAATTGTTTATCTCACGGTGGTATAATAAAATATTTTATAAAAATAAAAATAAATAAATAAGTAAACAAATACTTTAAGACAACAAAAAAGATTGAAAAGAAAGAAAACACGATGAAATACAAACACATTCACTGCTCTTGGGTTGGGAAAATCAACATTGTCAAAATGATTATATTCCCTAGAGCTTTGTCCCGATTCAGGCCGTCCCTAGAAGGATATACATGATATTCTTCAAAGAAATTGACCGAACACTTCAGAAATTTATATGGATAAATAAAACCCCATGAGTAGCTAAAGCCATCCTTGGGAACAAAGAAGAAGAGAAGTTTCGCCTTTCCAACTTCAAACAGTAATACAGAGCAGTAGTAATTAAAAAGCATGGTATGGGAATAAAAACAGACCTGGGAACCTACGCAATAGAGTTGAGTTCCTAACACCCTGACTACAATACACAATAATTTAATCTTTTTAAAGTAGCAAAAAGTATGAAATGTAGCAAGGAAAGCATCTTCAACAAATGGTGCTGGGAAAACTGGGCACGTAAAAAAAGGAATATGTACCTCTGTCTAACGCCATGCACAAAGTTCAGATCAAAATGAATTAAAGAACTCAATATCAGACCTGAATCCATAAAGTATCTCAAAGAAAATATAGGAAAAACCCTCTACGATAAAGAAGGTAAAGGCATCTTCAAAGTGAAACACCACTAACAAAGCAATGAAAATCAAAGATAAACATATGGGACTATATTAAACTAAAAAGTCTTCACCTACAAGAAACAATGACAAATATACAAAGACAGTCCACAGAATGGCAAAGAATATTCACCCAGGTGGCTGGCGCAATAGCACAATGGGTATGGCTTTTATCTTGCACGCGACTGACCCAGGTTCAATTCCCACCATCCCACATGGTCCGCAGTGAACTGCCAGGAGTAATTAATTCCTCACTGAAGAGGCAAGAGTAACCACTGAGCAACGCCAGGTGTGACCCAAAAAACAAAATAAATTAAAAAAGGAATTTTCACCCAATACCCATCAGATAAGGGATTAATTCAGGATTATTAATTAAGGATTAATATTCAGAACTTTACAAGAAGAAAACAACCAACCCCATCAAAAACTGGGGAGTAGAAATTAACAGAAACCTCGACAAAGAAGAAATTTGGATGGCAAAAGCATATGAATGATGCTCATCATCACTAATCATCAGAGAGATGAAAATCAAAACAACAATGAGATATCATCTCACACCACAGAGACAGGCACATATCCAAAAGAGGAAGAACAAAAAGTGCTGACGTGGATGTGGGGCAAAAGGAACTCTCATCCATTGCTGGTGGGAATGTCGATTGATACAGCCAGTTTGGAAAATATTATGGACATTCCTCCAAAGATTAGAAATTGAGCTTCCTTTTGACCCAGCCATATCACTCCTGGGAATAAGCCGAGAAGCCAAAAAACACACAGCAGAACACCATCTGCACTTTTATTTTCATAGCAGCACTTTCGCTAGCCAGAATCTGGAAGAACCAGAGTGCCCAAGAACTGATAACTGGAGAGAGAAACATTGGTTCTTTGGAATGGAAAACTATATAGCTGTTTGGAAAAAAATGAAGTTATGAAATTCTCCTATAAATTGATGGACATGATCCTCTGATAATGTTCAGTGAAATTAACCAGAAGGAAAAGGAGAGATGTTGAATAAATACACATATACATTTAGATATACATGGGTGTTTTGTGTCACTATCACTATCTTCCCATAAATCATCTATTTGCTAGAGCGGGCACCAGTAATATCTCCATATGTCCTGTCTCATGCTAGTAGAACCCAAAGGCATCTGCTTGCTCCAGGAACATAAAGAGTCTCAAACCATTATATTAGGTCATGGGAATGACCTAATATAAATGTTACTGGTATTTGGCATATCAAATACTACACGAGCAGTTTGCCAGGCTTGCCGTGCAGGTGGCATATTAAGAAATGTTAAATTTCTTAATAAAAATGAGTATTATCAATAAAAAAAATAACCAGCAATAGATGTTTAAATTAAAAAAGTAGATAGCTGGGGCCAGAAAAATAGTCCACTGGGTAGGATGCCTGCCTATATTCAGCTGACCCAGGCTGGACCCCGGTATGCCATAGGGTCCCTGGAGCACTGCAAGAAGTGATCTGAGTTATGTGTGTGTATATATATATATATATATCTGTGTGTGGAGAGAGTATGATATCAATATCCAAGGTTAGGCAAAACATGAATAAAGATGGCTTCTCAATTTGTAGAATCTAACACAAACAGGTGGGAATCAGAGGTTACCTAAAACATTATGCTAATAATCCTTAAAAATGATAATACCCACCTGGAACTCAGCATTGGATATAGTCAAAGGGATAAAAACAAAAACCTCTAAATGTATGTATTGCAATCCACAATGTATAAGAGGAGAGAGAAAGAGAGAGAGAGAGAGAGAGAGAGAGAGAGAGAAGAGGATAAAGCACCTGCCATTGAGGCAGGTTAGGGGAATGTATAAGGAATTGGGGACATCAGTGGCAGGAAATGGGCATGGAACACTGTAACCCAAACTAGAACATCTTCGAAATTGTATATCTCACAGTGGCACAATAAAATATTTTTTTTAAAATGCAGAGCCAGGAGTTACCATTAGTACTGCTGGATATGACCCAAAATGCCAAAAAGATATTTTGGGGGTATTCACAGCCAGTCATGTACAATGTTGTACTCCTAGCTGTACTCAGGAATTTCTGTTGGCATTCCTTGAGGAGATGTCTACTATTTTTAATTTTGGGGGGCTTTTTCGGTCACAGCTCGTGATGCTCAGGGGATTCTCCTAGTTCTGCACTAAGGAATTACTCCCTCGGGGTGCTTGGAGGACCATATGAAGTGCCGAGATCTAACTGGACCTGTTGCATGAATAAATTGCCCTATTTACTTTACTTTCACTCCAGCCCTGAATGCGAGCTTTTAAAGCTGCTGACATGGCCAACAAGACTGTCTTCTCCGAGGGAGCGTGCTTTGTATGTCTTTGCCTTTAGGCTGACCCCAAACTCCTGTATCCCCCTCCCGTGTCCTTAGTCCACATCCCTGGGGGAGAAGCGGAACATATTGGGGAAGAGACAAAGATGCGAATCACATAGACGGTTTGGGGGGGGCTGCTCACAGGCATTGCCCCCAACTTCTGGAGAAGCCCCCTGACAGTTGAGTGTTTTCTTTCAAACTGGTGTCCAGGTGGGGACTCGTGGGGGTTCCGATGACATCACAGCTTCTGGCTCTGCTGATTGGAAGATCCCAGAGCCCTGGAACCTGAACGCAACTAGGCAACGGTAAACTCTGCTCTAGTGCCCAGAGCCTTGTCTGCTCAGCTTGACGGCAGCCACAGCTGACATTGGGGAGAATTTGGGCTATCGGGGGAGAGTGTGGAACCCAACATGGCCAGCCATGGTCAGAGTCCTGGGTCTGAGCCCCAGAGCCCCCCAGTCCAGTACCACAGGGTACCCTTTCGAGGTGGTGCTAGAGGAAGGGATGCCAGGACCTTCAGGTAGGTGCTGGGGCCAGAGAGGGTTGAGGGGTTGAGGTGATGGGAGAAGTGAGGAGACCCAGAGACCAGAAGGAACAGCTCTTGGGGTGTCTGGCAGGGAGGAGGCATACAGGTTGACAGCCGGCACAAGGAGAAAGAACCTGGTTAGGGGAGGGAGGGAAAAATAGGGGGTGTCCCTCTGTGTCCTCAGAGAGAGATTCTGCCTCGAGGTAATTAGAGGTCATGTGGGTGTGAACAGACAAGATGGGTGGGAGGAGGAGGTGAAGGAAGGAGAAGCCTTCGGAATGGGGGGGTACATTAAGACTAAGGACCCATGAGGAATTTCTGGGCATGAGCCTGGTCTCTCTCCACAGTTTGCTGGGGAGAACTCAGCCCCTGGACCATTGCTGGATCCTGGAAGAGGAAGAGGGAGCAGACATTCTACGAGGAGGAGGAGGAGGAGGAGGAGGAGGAGGAAGAGGAGGATTTGGAAGAGGAGGAGGAAGAGGATGATGAGGAGGGACCCTGGAGCACTGGACATCCTGATCTATGCAGGTGTCCCATGTCAAGGCCACCAAAGGGGGATGTGGTCATTGCAGGGGGTGGAAGAGGAACAGGAGGAATCCGAGGAGGAGAAGGAGGAGGAGGAGCAGGAGGAGCAGGTGGAGGTGGTGGAGGAGAAGGAGCAGGAGAAGCCGGAGGAGGAGCATGAGATGAATGAGGAGGACCTGGAGGAGGAGGAACAGAAGGACAAGGTGGAGGAGCAGGAGAAGGTGAAGGAGGAGGAGGCAGAGGATCAGGAGCCGGAAGAGGAGAAGGAGGAAGCGGAGAGGGAGGAGCGAGAAGAAAAACAGGGACACAGTCACCAAGGCTCAGCAAAGCAGGCATCAGCCAGGACCCTGGCCTCGGGGTGCTGTTCGGAGGCGGAGGGAGCTGTCCCTGGAGGAGCAGCAGGAAGACGAGGAGCAGTCACTTTGGCTGCAGAGGAAGAGGCGGCGACAGGAGAGCGGAGTGCTCCCCGAGCACCACAAAGTCTTCCGCAAGCTGCTAGGTAGGAGCCGTGGGCCCGGGTCCCCAACCTGTACACAGGAGGCGCCACAGATGTGGTGACCCTGGAAGGTGACCGGAGGGTACCCGGGTTCGGGACCACTGCAGATATCGCTGGAGACCTGAACAGTGCTGCTTTGCGGTATGCTCCCTGTACTACGGCTGAGGCCTCCCCAGAAGGGGGTCCCTGTACGCCTATTCCTACCCAGTGGCTCACACCGAGGATGTGTGGGCAATGCTGGGTTCTGTGCCGCTACCCTGACTGTGGGGAGCAACCCTGTCCTCCCAGCTGGGAGAGAGCTCCAGGGAGGTGGAAGGCTGTGAATTTGAGGTTCCACAATCCTGTCTTCCCACAGAGGACCCTGTAGTGAGAAGATTCCTGTCCTGGGATAAAGACCTGATGGTCTCTGACAAGGTACGCTGGGTATTGCCCAGCCACTGTCCTTAGGAGGCCAGCTCCATCTCTCTGCGCTGGGGCGCCTGCCAAGCTCACCCATGCCTGGGCACCTTTTCTCTTGCTCTTTGGGAGCTATGAATCTTAGGGGACACGGGTCAGGGAGGCCTGGTCCTTGAGTCTGGTGTGGGCACTGTGTTCCCACCCAGTGGGGCACGCATAGCGCCTCTCTCCCTCTACCCGCCTCCTGGGGCACGGCATCCCAGTCCCCCAGGGCCATGTCTGTGAGTTTTCCTCTCCTCTGACTCAGCAAAGAGTCTCAGTGTGCTCACTCTTCATCCTGCTTTCTGGATTCTTGAATCTGAATGCTGCACCTCCCCTCCACACTGACCCCCCATGACCCGTCCCTGTATTTCCCCTAGTACCTGCTGGCCATGGTCATCGCCTACTTCAGTCGCTCTGGTCTCTTTTGCTGGCAGATCCGGCGCATTCACTTCTTCCTGGCCCTGTGAGTACCAACCCCAGTAAGCCCCAACTCAGCAGCGCTGTGACCCCGTCAGCCTCCCCTCCACCCGAGGGTCTCTCTGCAGTGTCTCCTTGATAGAACACGGTGGGCGTGAATCCCAGTGGGGCTCCTGGAATAGCGATGCCAGGCGAACCCACTGGGTGCCTCTGACCACCTAGCGCTGTGTCCACAGCTACCTGGCTAGCGATATGGAGGAGGACAACCAGGCGCCCAAGCAGAGCATCTTCTCCTTCCTGTACGGCCACGGCCGCCAGCAGCGGCCCCAGTTCCACAGGCTTCGGTTCCAGCTGCTGCGCTCCATGGGTTGGAGGACCCGGTGACTCGTGGAGGAGTGCGAGCAGGTGGGGCCCACCAGTGGGCTCTGAGAGGGCTGGCATGGGATGGAGGGGGCCGAGTGGGGCCAGCAGCACAACATGGGCCGCATCTGTTTCCACAGATCCAGGCCTATGAGCCTGAGCTGTGGGTGTGGGGCCGAGACCGCACCTGCTTGACCTAGAGCCAGGCTAGAAGCCAGGGCACGGCCTGAGATGGTGAGTGGGGCCGTGGGGTGCAGATCAGATCCTGTCTCTCGGGAATTCCCCGTGCTGGTGCCTTAGCCTCAACTTCTCCTGCCATAGCCCCCTCAGACCAGTTCTGGGGCCCCCAGCACTCTCATGTTCCCTTCCCTGGAAACTTGGAGAGTTGGGGAGGAGGCCAGCTAGACCCCAGGAGGTCCTGTCCCTGGCATTGAGATCATCCCATCCCTCACCTGTACACAGATCCTGTGCCGGGCCCAATGGCCAGGTGTGAGGCTTGGAGGAACAGAGATGGGTGCAGGGCTCAGGGCGAGGGAAGGCGTGCGCTTCCCCATACTGTGTAGTGATGCGCTTCCATCCATGCAGGGCCTGCCCGTGCCTGGAGCATCACCACCAGGACTGTCGGCATCAGATCCACCAGGCACTAGAAAATTGTCCCAGAGCCATAACGGAATTCACCTGGAAGCAGCGTGTGAGCTTTTAGTTGTATGTGAAGACCCACATTACTGTCCCCCCACCCCAGCAAGAGCTGCTCCTTCTCCCACTCCCTCCAGATCAAGAGTCACGAGGTACCACCCAGCAAAAGCCCTTCCCGGCTCTACCTGACACCAGTCTCCTATATGGACAATCCAGCAGGCTGCAGAATGTTCGAGGAGGGAATATTAACATCATGGCCCGCAGGACCTTAAGACTTGTGGAATTCTGGGAGTCTAGGAAAAGGCAAACCAAAAATCCATTTTCTTTTATGTTCAACAATCTGGAAAATTTCCCCCAATTGTAGAGCACGTACCTGAGTTTACTCTCCTGCAGGGGAGACTTCCGTGCTTGGACCATCTACTTATTGCAGGGTGTGGAGAAAATGGGCTGCAAGGGGCAGGAAGTAAGATTTGGAGATGAAAGCTGCTGGAAACAGGACCAACTTTTTTATGGTGGGGTTGACAATATATCTGCGATAGGGGTATTGATGGTTAACGCTTAGTGAGGCATCCGTAAATTGACATGCCGCTGCTCTAGATCTGTGATGCTTATTCTGTTTATGTCTAGTTTATTGAATAAAGATAGTTTGTGTTTTATGTTCTAGTCTTTAGTTTTCACTGGGTATTTAAAATGAATCTTTTTAATACATCTTTGAGGTTATTTCTTTGAAGGGTTGTTGGAAACAGACATAGGCAGACCCTCCGCTGTATCTATTTTTTTTTCTTTTTGGGTCACACCCAGCGATGCTCAGGGGTTACTCCTGGTGGTGCCAAGGAGACCATATGGGATGTGGAGACCGAAGCTGGGGAGCAACAAGCAAAAAACACCCTACCCACTGTAAGCTATCGCTCTGGCCCCAACATTTTTATTTGTCATTGAAAAAAAGTGGGGTGGGGGCAGAGCAATAGTACAGCTGGTCGGGAATTGCCCTGTACATGGCGTACCTGGGTTTGATCCCTGACATCTGATATTGCCCACTGAGAGACACTAGGAGCAGTTTCTAAATGGAGAGCCAGTCGCATATCCAAAAGAGCAAGAACAACAAGTGCTGGCATGGTGCGGTGAAAAGGGGGCACACATTCGTTATTGGTGGGAATGTCGACTGGTATAGCCTTTCTGGAAAACGTTATGGACATTCCTCAAAGGCCAGAAATTGAACTCCCATTTGACCCAGACATACCATTCCTGGGAATATACCCTGAAACCCAAAAAACACACAGCGGAATCACCATCCCTACTTTTATATTCATAGCAGCATTTTTCACAATAGCCAGAATCTGGAAGCAACCAGAGTACCCAAAAAATGGATGACTGGATAAAGAAACTCTCTTACATCTACACAATGTAATACTATGCAGCTGTTAGGAAAAATAAAGTTATGAAATTTGCCTATAAATGGATGGACATGGAGAGGATCATGTTGAGTGAAATTAGCCCGTAGGGAGAGAGACAGTAGTAGAATGACTGCATTTATTTGCATAACATATATATATATATATATATATACATATATACATGTTACGATGCCAACATCTTAGGTCAGGTGAAACGTGGATCAGGAGGTCGTGCCAAAGTTGGAATCTACCACAAACGTGTGGAAGCAGACATTAGGTAAGCTAGAGAAGAGAACAGTGTGCCAATAATGTCGAAAATCTATTACCACATAGAACTTAGCGTTAAATACAGGCAAAAAGATACACATGATAACCTCTAAGTATATGTATTACAATCCACCACATGTAAGAGAGGGGAAGAGATAAAGTGAGAGAGAGAAGGAGAAAAAAAAGAGAAAAGAGATGTAGAACCTGCCACAGAGGCAGACTAGGGAAGGGGAGGGAATCGGGGACATAGGTGGTGGGAGATGGACATTGGTAGAGGGGTGGGTGCTGGAACACACTATGGCAAAACCAAAAATGAACATTTTTGTAATTGTTAAAAATAAAATAAAATAAACAGACCTGTGGATCTATGGAATAGAATTGAGTATCCTGACACCCAACCTCAAACACATGATCATTTAATCTTTGAAAAAGGTTAGATTACACTGATGAAGAAGCCACTTTGAAAGCCATCACTGCTGTGAAGTGTCCGGGATTAAAGAGTGCTAGTTCCCAGATTCAGGAGGCCCGAAGGATACCGCCTTAAAAGAAACCCAAATAAGAATACACCAAGACACATCCAAGTTGTCACTTGTCACTTGTCTCTCCCGTTGAACATCGATTTGCTCCGAGAGGCACCCGTAACATCTCCAAAACGCCCTGTCACATGCTACTGTAGCCCGAGTTCATCTGCTCGCTGGTATTTGGCATATCAAATATGACACGGATAGCTTGTCAGGCTCTGTCATGCTGGTGGGATACTACTCTCTGTCATGCTGGTGGGATACTCTCCTAGATGCCTCTAATCTTGTGCATTTATTGATGAACCGCGTGGTCACCTTGTGATCAGCTCTTCTGCTGGGTGGATCTCTGTCGAGTGGGGAGTCTGGATGTGGAAAATGGTGGCCCCTCGTGGTGTGGGGGTTCCTCTGGCTTCTAGCGAGGCTCTGCTGGGGTGGCGGGCCAGGGCTAGAACCCACCTTCCCTCCCAGGCACCTTTGTGATCAACTGGGCACAGGGAGAGCCGGTAGCAGCTCTGCCCCGTGTATGTGAATCTCTGGATCAGGCATACCTGGTCCACCTCTGATTCCCACTCGTAAGAGCTCTACCCAGCAGAAGAGGTGATCACAAGCCTGGCTCATCAGAGTCCCACCCTGCAGCAGTCTTTTTCAAGCCCAGCCCCGGTTCAGAAACAGAGAACAAATAAAATAACTAAACTAGCATTCAACTCCAGGAATTCATGACAAAATCCACAGTTAGAGATAGAATACTGTAAGCAGAAAGAGCCAAGAAGAAAATCACATACAAAGGGGCGCTCCCTAAGATTCACTGCACTTTTCAGAGGAAACACTCAAGCCTGAACAAAATGTTGGGATATCTTGAAAAACTCAAGGAAATGAAGGCTTCAACAAGAACTTTTACTCGGCTAGACTCACATTCAGATTTGAGGAAAAGATACACAACTTCATGGGCAAGCAACAGCTCAGGAAGTTCACAGACTCAAAACCCAATTTAAAAGAAGGACTGGAGGAACTACTATAAGATAAGACAAACCCCCCCAAGCACAACAACTTATTCAGGAAGATGACACAAACTCCATGACAATAATCTCTCTCGCAATAGTCTAAATGCACCGAATAAGAGACCCAGAGTGGCAAAATGGATTAAAATACTGACTCCAACATCCTGCTGCCTACAGGAAATGCGTCTGAACAATCAGAGCAAACACAGACTCAATTGTCGGAAGGCCGCTGGGGTCCCCGACAGTGTCAGGACAGAGGTTCTCTTCTACCCTCGGAGGACGCCAGGAGAACAGATGAAAAACTCACGAAGTTCCGTGCAGTTCCAAAAAATGGCTTTTAATAGTACAAAAGCTCTTCGATAGCAATCCAATATAATTAACAAACTTTTGCTCTGCTCCAAACTTAGACCATATGAAAGAGCCTAAGTCTCCCACCAAAGAGAGAGGATCTCACCCGAGCTGAGTCCTACCCAGAAGAAGGAGCAAAAGGCCAAAGAGAAAAAAGCCAAAAAGCCAAAAGCCGAAAGGCTGAGGAGTCAAAAGCCGAAAGCTAAAAGTCCCAAAGTCAAAAAGGTGAAGCGTGAAGGGGCCTCAAGTCAGCCCCTTATATACACCAAAGTAATGAAATCGGGAGGGTCATGTCAACAAAGAACTCTAAACTGAGTGTAGTGCCACAACCGTATTGCCGGTATAAACAAAGGTTATGCCAAGGTCTCATGCTTTCAACCAAGATTGTCTCTTATGTAAAACACTGGAGAGAGAGGGGGCTGATATAAAGTAATACATCTTAACTTCATGAGCTTTATATAATCTAGATGGTACCCACAAGGTCCTTCTTATCATTGTCTGCACCAGGGTGATTCTGAGTATCTTGTTCTCGTGTACTGAAAGGGTCACACCTCGCCTGCTAAAGCAAACTAGTATGATCCTTCCTACAGTCTTCCCTATAGTCTCAGCGTAGCCAGGGTGGTAGTTTCCTGGTAAATTCTAACTGACCCACGCTGGGTGCAGTGGGTATAAAGAGGAGCTCTGCCCAATCTAGGAAACATAGAAGACTTAGTAGATGTATAAGTCAGAAGTTATTCAATCAAGGTGACTTCTGAAACTGCCACACCCTCTAGCAGTGTTTACATAGAAGAGAGGTCTCATTGGAATGAACCTTGACTTAAGTAGATTAAGCTGGGAGTGGGCAAAACAACAAAACTCCCAGATTAGCTAAACCTGTCCTCCAACACTCAAAGTCAAAGGCTGGAAAACAATTCTCCAAGCAAACAACTCCTCCAAAAAGGCCGTGGTGGCCATACTTGTATCTGACCACATAGACTTCAGACAGACAGAAAAGGGTCAGAAGGTGTTGGGTGACAAGCCCTACTAAGTTCCAGCTACGCTTAGCTTGCTACCTCCAAGTTCAGCTAGGGAGGCTTTGAATCACCTCTGGCACATGTAAAGTCAAATGGCCCACCTGAAGTTTGCCTATTAATGGAATTATTTACCTGCATGCATCTGAGGATCGCCCAGCCCACGATGGACCTGGCTGGGAAGTTTTGACGGATTTCTATCTATAAAAAAAAAGCAGGGTGCCAGAGCAATGGCGTAGCGGTAGGGTGTTTGCCTTGCACGCGGCCGGCCTACGCCAGCCTGGGTTTGATCCCCGCATCCCATATGGTCCCCCGAGCATTGCCAGGAGTAATTCCTGACTGCAGAACCAGGAGAAAACCCTTAGCATTTAGGGTGTGACCCCAACAAGAAAGAAAAACAAAGCAGGAGAAAGGAGAAGGGCCTTTGCCATTTTGGCTTCCCTTGGCTTCTGCTTCTCCATCCTTTCTGTTTTCTGCTGGGCTTCAACAAGTGGTGGCAGCCATCTTGGCCTACATGTGGCAGAGGCCCAGCCGGAACCCAGAGTCTGGGGTCTTTGCTGTTCTTGGATTGTATATCAGAACCTGTGATAGTAAAGCATGTTAAAACTGCCCAATTTTTGAGTTTTCATCCCTCTCCGACGGCGATGCAGGTAGAAGGGAACTTGCTTCCTGGTATTGTTGGGAACCACAACAGCTCCCCCAACAGGAAGGGACAGGGAATGCCACTTCTTAATAATAAACGGATATGCATATCAGGAAGAAATCACACTCCTGAATATATACGCACCCAATGAGGGGCCACTAAAATACTTAAAACTTCTGCTAAGACTTCAAACAAGACATTGACAGTAAAACAATTGTACTTGGGGACTTCATCACTGCTCTATCACTGCATCATAGATCCAAGAGTCTGAAAATCACCAAAACTTATGTTGCTGAAGGAAGAAATGGAGAAAAGAGGCCTGCTAGATACATACAAGGCTTTTCATCCCCCAAAAGCCGAATACACATTCTTCTCCAGCGCACATGGAGCATTCTCCAAATAGATCACGTATTGAGCCACAAAATATACATCCATAAAATCAGGAAGATAGAAATTGTGTCAACTATCTTTTTCAGATCCTGATGCCCTGAAAATGGAAGTTAACCACACACAAAAACAGAGAGTCTAAGCAAGCACCTGGAAACTGAACAGCTCACTGCTGAACAACCAATGAGTCATAGAAGAAATCAATGGAGAAATTCAAAGATTCCAGGAAACAAGTGAAAAATGAAGACAGGGACTCTTAAAAACTTGTGAGATACAGCGAAAAGCAGTGTTATGAGGAAAGTTCATTAGCTCTGTGAGCATTCATCAGGAAAAAAAGGAAGGGCCCACTGTTGGATGACAGATCTAGCTGATCTGGGAGCTTTGTTGTTTTGCCCACTCTCAGCTTAATCTATTTAAGCCAAGGTTCATTCGAATGAGACCTCTTCTACGTAAACACTGCTAGGGGGGTGGCAGTTACAGAAGTCACCTTGATTGAATAACTTGACTTATACATCTTCTATGTTTTCTAGATTGGGCACAGCTCCTCTTTTATACCCACTGCACCCAGCGTGGGACAGTTAGAATTTACCAGAGACTACCACCCTGGCTATGTTGAGACTATAGGAAGACTATAGAAAGGATCATACTAGTTTGCTCTAAGCAGGCGGAGTGACCCTTTCAGTACACGAGAACAAGATACTCAGTATCAACCCGGTGCAGATAATAATAAGAAGGACCTTGTGGGTACCGTCTAGATTACATGAAGCTCATTAAATTAAGATGTATGACTTTATATCAGCCCCTCTCTCTCCAGTGTTTTACATAAGAGATAATCTTGGGATTAGTCCTTGGTGTAATCTTTGTGTATACCTGCAATAGGGTGTGGCACTACACTCTGCTTAGAGTTCTTTGTTGACAGGAGGTTTTGGCCTCAGCTTGCAGTTTTGGATCCTGTGGCTTTTGGCCCTTGGCCTTTTGCTTTTGGCTTTTGGCTTTTTGCTCTTTGGCCTTTTGTTCTTCTGGGTAGGACTCATCTCGTGAGGTCCTCTCTCTGTGGTAGGGACACTTAGGCTCTTTTGTATGGTCTAACTTTGGACCAGAGCTAGAGTTTGTTCATTATATTGGAGTGCTGTGGAAGAGATTTTGTACTATTTAAAGCTTTTTTAGAATTGCATCGGACTCATGAGTTTTCATCTGTTCCCCAGCGTCCTCGGAGGTAGAAGAGAACTT